>PVKP010042893.1:0-17762 GCA_004027715.1 Plecturocebus donacophilus
TTTCTTATTATCCACCTTCTGAAGCCTGATTCTGTGAGTTCATCACACTCATCCTCCGTCAAGCCTTGTTCTCTTGCTGATGAGGAGCTGCGATCCCCGGTAGGAGGAGAGGCATTCTGATTTCGGGTGTTCTCAGCCTTTTTGCACTGGTTTCTTCCCATTTTTGTGGATTTATCCACCTGTCGTCTTTGTAATTGCCCACTTTGAGATTGGGTCTCTGAGTGGACGTCCGGCTTGTTGGTGATGAAGTTTTTTCTGTTTCTTAGTTTTCCTTCGGGAGGCGCTCCTTCCCCACAGAGCTGGGCCTTCCCGGGTTCAGCTGTGCTTCTCAGTCCTCAGCACTTCCAATTGCTGTTCTCCTTGTGGGGATGGAACCAGCGGAGCCCGACTAAAAGGGCACCACCCAGTCCCGCACACTCCGCACCGAGAAGCGCCGCACGGGCCTAAAGAGTCGCGCTGGCGACCTGCGTGGCTCCCTCGCCGGGAATCTCCCAGTCCGTGGGCATCAAATATTCGTCTGCAACTGTGGCGTCCACTCGCTCTCTGCGCCCTCACCGCGAGCCACAATCCCGAGCTGCTGCTACGCGGCCATTTTGGATCTCTCTCTGCCTGGTGATGAAGTTTTTCTGTTTCTTAGTTTTCCTTTGGCGGACGCCTGTTCCCCTCTTCCCAGGTTCGCTGCGCCTGCTGTGAAACTCTCCGTCCTCAGCGCTTCCAATTGATGTTTTCCTTGTGGGGATGGGACCAGCCGAGCCCGTCCATCCCGTTTACTCCGCACCAGGAAGCGCCGCGCTGGGTGCCGGCAAAACAGCCGCGCCGGCCAAAAGAGTCGCGCCGGCGACCCGCGTGGCTTCTCCACCGGGAATCTCCCGGTCTGTGGGCAACAAAAACTCGTTGGAAAGTGCGGCGTCCACTCGTTCTCTGCGCTTTCACTTGAAGCTACATTCCTGAGCTGTTGTTAGTCGGCCATCTTGGATCTCTCTCCTTAATTCATAATTTTAATTAATGCCCCTAAATAAAATGTACTATTTGGTCAGATTAGGCCAGGTTTGCTGATTTTAGCTGAAAAGTGATTCTAGTTAATTCCTCTGGTAATATAGCCACTGCCTCATCATACAAAATGGAAATACAGCACAATGCATTTTAATCTGTATATTCAAACTTCTGCAAAAAGTTATAACGATGTAATATTTTTTGTTTTATTATACTTGCTTTTTCAAGATAAAGTAATTATAGGGTTATTTAAGGTCATGTAAAGGTAATGTAATCAAGGTTTGGAAACAACTGTGTTATGAACATAACAGTTTTTTCTTGAAAATTAATTAGAATGTGTAAAGTTCAGACACTTCTATTATTTATTCACATATACATGTGGGTAGCATTATATAATATTTGTTACCAAGTCTTAATATTAACTGAGTTAGATTTTATTATTCATTTGAATTAAGACTAAAATTACTGAGCATTTCCTTAATATTGAGTTAGATTTTATTATTTATTTGAATTAATTATGACTAAAATTACTGAGCATTTCTTACAGGTCAGACAACCTTCATAGTCCTAATGGACTTATTTAAACCACATCATACTCCAATTGTAAGCCATAATTATCAGCCCACGGTGAAAATTTCGGACCTCAGAGTCAAAATTCAGACCATGCACCCATGCCAACAGCTGTGCATGTTAGCAGATTCGACACTTAGCAGAGAATGGAAGGCACAGAAGACATACAGTATGGTTTTAATTACTGTGAAGTTTGAAACCAAGCAAAACTAAACAATGTGTCATGTGGGGACACACATGTGGTCAAACTGTAGAGAAGAGCAAAGGCCCAGTTCACGCTGACCTCAGGAGATGGAGCAGGTGCAAGGCACAGGCTCTGGGCTGTGCTCGGCTCTGAAACCAGATGGAGGGTGAGCAGGCGTTTGTTTGCTCTACAGGTTTAGAGGATTGCATTATGTATACTCAGCGTACACATTTCTCAGCTCCTTATGCAGCTGACACTCAGCTTACACAGTGGAGGGTGGCCAACCCACCTAACAGCAGCCGACCTGCTCCCAACCCCGCCATTCCCCTCCAGAATCACTCCCTCAATCCCTACCCACTGCCTCCAGAACAGGCAACCTGGAAACAGACTCATGGTTTACTTACTACCCAGATACATGACCCAAAGATAACGTGATAAAACTTAAGGGAAAATTGCCTACATCCTCTCTTTAATTAACCATGTACATTTTCACATAAAAATACGACTTCATGATGCCACGATCAAGAAAGAATTTTTCTTTTCATGTAATTTGCATGGTGTTGAAACAGCAGCAGCTGGGGTGTTCTGAAGTCATTCCCTCTGAGTGTAAAAAGGACTGCTGCTTTTACTCAGCTTCCCCGAGGCTCTGACTATATTTGTGTTCTTGGGTTGCTGTCAAACCTATTAACCCGTACATATATATGTCTGAAAATTATCTAATCAAATAAGCTCTAATTTTATTTTTAAAATGAAAGGTTTCTGAAACTTTAAACAAGTTTACAGTTTAACTTAATGTTTTGTAAAACAATGTAGCAGAGGCTATGTTAAAAATCAGTATGTGTATTTGATAGTTCAGAGAAAAGCAGTTAGCCTAGAACACAGGTGACAGCAGATGGAAACATTTTCACATTAAGTGAAGAGTTCAAAAGAAAAAGGATTTGCAAATGGGCTAAAGGGACCCTCATAAAGGTGTGAACTGGAAGAATGCGTGTTTCTGAATTTTCTCTGAAACTTTACACTAAGGAAAATGAATATTATGTCCCATGTTTGTGATCATTTTCAAAAGACCTCACTTTAAAGATGCGTAGACTCCAATGATATCACTAAAATACATAATCTGATAGAATGAAAGGCAAATGGATTTGCCAAAGACAACTTGAAACTTGTGCACTGAAGGCCAGGGTATGGCTGAATCCATCCCCTCAGCTTCACTCTGGAACTTAAACTGCCTTTTTACATGCTGATAACCAACAATAGAGCTCCAGCATCTAAATATTTCTACCAAGAAAGAAACACTAGTCGAACTCAGATACTAACAATTGTCAGTCAAAATACATCTTCTAATTAATACTAACTTAAGCAAATTAACTCAGGAATAAATCAGACAGTGTTTATGTAATCTTAACAGACCAGAATGTCTTCCCATTGGAAACCCGTGTCAACACAGAGAGCTGACTGCATCTCACTAGCAGGGCATTTTAGAGCCAGAGTCTGTATCTTGTCTGGGGGTCCTGTGGACTGTATAAATCCTATAATGTTTGTTTGAATGTACACTGTGTTACCTGATAAAACAAAGATCATAAAATTTGTTTTTATTACCATTTAGTCAAAACTATAGAAAAACTACTATGGTATTGATGATAGGTTGCAGGACTTAGCTGTCTGCGGCAAATGAAACTCTAAATTGGTAGTGCCAATGCGTACACCTAAGTTTCAATAGACCTTCTTTATGTCTGCAGAGTACCCAGTGATGACTGACTCACGAAGGGCTATGAAAAATGGTTTGCTACACAGAGATTTTAATCTCTAACACTGTACTCCAGCAAATGAATCGAGCTTCTTAGCAAGAAAAGAAATACATGCTTTGTGACTTAGGCACAAAACTTTCTCAGGTCACTCCAAAAAGATAGGCCTAGTACATTCTTTTAAATAAAGTAAATGTTTCCCAGAGTTCTTGAGGAGGGGGAAGAAATGTTGAAAGGATGGATGAGTCATCTAGATAGAATTCCTACCAGCCCAACTGTGATGATGTCTCAAAAAGAAAACTTTAATTGTCATTTCTTAAAATAATTTCAGCAGTGTTACAGCTCTTTTTGAATTTTTCTAGCTGGAAAAATTGTAATGCAAGAAAAAGATTTTATTCTGTAAAATATCATTAATCCAAAAGGAAAAATTAAAATGTATCTTCTTTGTCATAAATATGAGTTGGTTTTATTCAACTGAGAAAATCATATTGCTATTTTTAAACAGTGAGCTTATTCTCAGAATGTGCTAGAAAAAATTATGCAAAAATTATGTTGTCACTTCAGCAAATGGCTCTAAAGAATGTCATCCATGAATTTGGGATGTCCATGTCCATTATGAGTCTCAGTCTATTTACTAAGGGGAAGTAGTAAAGGAAGCCAGAGACTTACAGACTCAGAAATACTTTCATTGCTCACATTGTGTAAAATGTGCAAGAAAAATAGGACATGCACATATGGCTTTTAAGTTTTTTGGCCAAGAATTTAAGATGAATGAGTTATTTTGCTTGTAACTCTTTATTATCAGGAATTCTACAATCAGAAGTAGGCTTCCTCTCTACAAATGTTAAGTGGATATATGGCCCACAAGAATTTTTATTACAATCTTGTGGACACCACCTTAAAATATTTTATATATTAAATTATATGAAGATAACATGTTATAAAATATTAAAGAGATATTTAAAGGCATTCTCTTGATGGTAATGAGAGGCCACATTGTCCAGTCTCAATAAACTCTGCAATGACACACTGAATGCAGGGTCTACTGCACAGCTCATCAGAAATCCTTTCATACCAAGTTCTAGTCAACACCATAAAAACCAGAGGTGGTTGAGGTTTCCAGTTTCACTTCAAAAGGACTAAAGGTGAAATGCCATAAGTTATATGCACATAATAATAAAATTGCTAAATTTAAAAAATTGAACGTTAAGGACTAATTAGAATGGCAAATAATACATATAAAGTTAAATTAATGCAGTCACAAAGTTAACCTTCATATTTGGCTCTACAGTTTGGCATTCAGATGAGAGACAACCATGATGAAATTATTAATTTCCAATGCCCAATTTATCCAAAATTTTTTGTGTCTATTTACCAGAAGAGACACATTTCCCTGAGATGGAACCTCAAATAATGACACAGATCTTTATATAAATGAAACAGTGTATCATACTGGACACTGAGTTCAGAAGCATGTTTGCAGAACATGTAGATACAAACTTTATCTTGTCATTTGTCATAAAGACTTCCGGTAAAGGCCGGTGACTCTAAAACAGCATCAAAGAAGGATGTTCTGCAGAGGAGCCAAACAGTGAGAACCATGTGTAATGTTCTCGGAAAATCATTTGTTAGAATATTTAGAAAGATGAATGAATGAAGAGCAAATCCTTTAGCTTATCTCAAGAACTATCTCATCTCACTTTGGCCACTTTCTGAAAATGGCCTGCGTAAAATGTCTATGTTGTTTATTCAAGACTGATTGCCCTGCTGTACAACATTTTTCTCTGAAAATGGAAAGGCCAGACACTTACTCTTAGGTGTATGGATCTCTCATTCATCACTGGGAGTAGATGAGTAATAGTTTCCTAATCATAAACTGAATTGTTTCCTAACAGTTCCCAAGTCAAAAATGCATATTTCATTTTTAAAAAACCAACTGGAATATAAGAAAGTCACATTAAGTGGCTGTGAAAAGACAAACAGCATTCCCGGTGCACTCTCACCGTGGCTAATGGCTATCAGCCTTGGACAAGAAGAGTTCCAGTGTCTGCTAGACAAGTGCAGAACTGTCCACAAGTCAAACCCCTAGTTTGGAGAAGTCCTAGATTTTAACACAGTTTTCATCCTCCACCATATCGTGGCAATATATAAACATTATTGAAAGTTGGCATAGAAAACTCAGATTAAACTGTGAGGTTCTGAGAGAAGCAGGGTGACCAGAGCTTGTATTCGTTTCTCAAACACTTACTATTTCTGTACTGTGTATTTTGTACTGATGGAGGCATCACTTAAATGAAATAGAAATAATGAAACAGTTATGAATAAATGTGTAAAGCAGATATTCATTATGTTGCAAAGCCTGTTAACATAAGAATAAATTCAAATCTATGGAATATATTTTTTCAAATTTTTATATGTATTCATATGTATAATAAAAATATATATAATTATTTTGTTCATTTTTAAAAAAGCAATTTTGTCTTTATACAGCCCCAAATGGTGAAATGAGTAGACTCTAAATATAATCATGATTCCATTACTCACAGTATGCAGAAATAAGTAAATTACATTCCTCACAGAATGGCAAATTAAAAACCATATGATCATCCCAATAGATTCAGGAAAAAAAGCATTTGATTAAATTAACACCTCTTCATGACAAAAACTCTCAATAAATTAGGTATAGAAAGAAAGTGCTTCAAAACAATAAAGGCCACATATGACAAGCCTGCAGCTAATATTATACTGAATGGAAAAGCTGAAAACTGAAACAAAACAAGGATGCCCATTCTCACCACTCTTATTCAACATAGTATTAGAAGTCCTAGCTAGAGCACTCAGGCAAGAGAAATAAGTAAAGGGCATCCAAATTGAAAAAGAGGAAGTCAAATTGTCCCTTTTTGCAGATGACATGATCTTGTACAGAAAAACCTGAAGTCTCTACCAAAAAACTCTTAGAACTAATAGATGAATTCAGTAAAGTTACAGGATACAAAATCAACATACAGAAATCAATACTGTTTCTAAATGTGAACAACAAACTTGCTGAAAATAAATAAACCAATCCCATTTACAATACACACACACACACACACACACACACACACACACACACACACACACATCTTGGAATAAATTTAACCAAGTATTTGAAAGATCCCTAAAAGGAAAACTATAAAACACTGATAGAAAAATTTGAGGATGACACAAAGAAATGACATACTATGTTCATGGAC
Organism: Plecturocebus donacophilus; assembly: GCA_004027715.1. Lineage (NCBI taxonomy): Eukaryota > Metazoa > Chordata > Mammalia > Primates > Pitheciidae > Plecturocebus > Plecturocebus donacophilus. Next base: position 6,729 of record PVKP010042893.1, read on the forward strand.
TGGAAAAATTAAGACTGTTAACATGATCATACTCCCCAAAGTGATCTAAAAATTAAATACAAACCCTTAGAAAAATACCAACAACATTCTTCAAAGAAATAAAAAAGAAAATCCCAAAATTTACACAGAACCACATGAGGTCCCAAGTAACCAAAGCAATCCTGAGAAAAAAGAATAAAGTTGGAGGCATTAAAATTCCTGATTTAAAATTATATTACAAAGTTACAGTAACCAAAACAGCATGGTACAGGCAAAAAACAGGTAGACCAATCAAACAAGGTAGGTATCCCAGAAATTAATCCATGTATCTATAGACAACTGATTTTTTACAAAGGCTTCAAGAACATATATTGAGAAATTTTTTCTTCAATAAATGGTTCTGGGGGAACTGGCTATTCACTTGCAGAAGAATGAAACTGGACCCTCATCTCTCACTTTGTATAAAAAAATCAACTCAAAATGGATCAAAGATCTAAATGGAAGACCCAAACCTTAAAACTACTAGATGAAAAAAATAGAGGCAATGGTTCTGGACACTGGTCTGAGAAAAAAATTGTATGAATACGACCTCAAAAACACAGATAACAAAAGCAAAAATAAACAAAGTTTGATATATCAAACTAAAAAGGTTATGCACAGCAAAGGAAACAGCAGAGTGAAGAAACAAGCTACAAAAAGGGAGCAAATATTTTTAAACTATTTATCTGACAAAGGATAAATATCAGAGTATATAAGGAACTCAAATCTCTCAACAACGAAAATAAATAATCCTACTGAAAAATAGGCTTATGATCTGAACATTTTTCAAAAGAAGACAAATGACTATATATGAAAAAATGCTTAAGATCACTAATCATCAGGGCAATGCAAATAAAAACCACAATAAGATATTATCTTATCCCCACTAGAATGGTTATTACTAAATAGACCCAAAAAATAACAAATGTTGGTGAGGGTGCAGTGAAAAGGAAAGTCACACACTGTTGGTGATAATGTAAACTAGTATAGCCACCATGGAAAACAGTAGAGGTTTCTCAAAAAAATAAAAATAGAATTACCATATGACCTGGCAATCCCTCCACTAACATTTAACCAAACGAAAGAAAAACAGTATGTCAAAGATATATCTGCACCCCATGTTAATTTTGCAATAGTTGCAATAGTCAAGATATGGAACAAACCTAAGTGTCCCACAACAGGTGAATGAATAAAGATTCATTCAATGTGGTGCATACACACAATGGAGTATATATATTCAGCCACACAGAGATTGAAACGCTGCCATTTGTGGCTGCATGGGGGAATCTGAAGGACAGGACTTTAAGTGAAGTCAGCCAGGCCCAGGAGTTTAAACACTGCATGTTCTCACTCAAATGTGGAAGTTGAGCCAAATAGGAGGAACGCTTCTAGTGTTCTATCGCACTGTAGAATGATGACAGTTAGCAATAATATATTGCATATTTTCAAATAGCTAGAAAAGAGTATATTGAATGTTCCCATCATAAAGAAATGATAAATGTTGGAGATGATGAATATGATAATTACCCTGATCTGAGCACTATACGCTGTATGTATTGAAGCATCCTTATGTACCCCATAAATATGTACAATTGTGTTACTTTAAAAAACCCAAAACACAGCTTCATTCTACCCCTGTACGTCACACCCTAATGTCTACTTCTGTCATTTATTATATCATCACATCCTATTCTGAAATTTACTAACTGATCTAATGTGTTACTTTTTGCAGAAAAAGTATCTCAATTGAGAATAAATTAAGCAAAACACACATCAATATTAAAACAGCTTACATTTACTTATTGTAAATCTGCAAGAAAAGAAAGGTAGCATGACCATCTAAAGGATGGCAGATGAGTCTTTCCTTCTGTGATTTAGACTTAGAATAATTCATCTTTAAAAAATTTCTGTTTGGAGGTATGGTAGGTTATTAAGGGTTTTGAATGACTAACACCAAGATATTAGAGGAAAACAGTAAACTTCAAACCTAAGAAGGATACAAATAAAAATATGTACAGATGCATGGGTGCTCTGAAAGCAAAGGAAGGGAGGGAGAGGGAAGAAGCCAGAGGAGGACAGGAGGGAGAAAGGAGGGAAAGCTCAGTTTCCTGTCACACACTCTTGACTTTAGAAAGGATAAAAAAAACCTCTACTTTCATAATAAAGTTCATGAATGAAGAAATGAACACAGCTTTAGTATGGTGAAATATATGTGCTATGCAAGAAAGCTCTCGAGTAACCAGACTTTAGTAGCTACAGTAGCTTAATATTTAGCATATTAAAATTAAGACTTTTAACTTAAAAAAAAATATTTAACGTAATTTGAAGGTTAATGCTGGTGTTGATTCAAATTGTGAATGTCCTGTGGATGTCCAGTAGATTTTTGTTACTATTTTTTAATAAGTGTGTATGTTTAAGGCATACAAAAACATGTAATCGATAGCTAACGGTTACTATAGTAAGGCAAATTCGCATATCCACCATCTCACCTGGGTACCTATATTTTTTGTTTTATTTTGTTTGCGTGTCTGTGTGTGTCAAGAGCTGCTAAAATGTAGCAGGAATCCCCAACACAGTATGATTGTGTGACCTTTAGTCCTCATGCTGGGCATTGAACCTTAGACTTGCTCACCTACTTGTGGACTGCTTTGTATCCTCTGACCTACAACTCCTCATTCTGCCCCATTGCCATCTCCCCACTGCTGGTGACTACTGTTTCATTTTCCTTCTCTGCAAGTTTGACCTTTTCCTCAGATTCCACACAGAAGTGAGGTCATGTGGTATTTCCCTTTAATGTCTGGCTTGTTTCCCCTGGCATAGCGTCCTCCAGATTCAGCCCTGGTGTGAGAAAGGGCAGGACTTCCTCCTTCTTAAAGACTGAGCAATATTCCATCCTATATATTTTCAAATGGTAACTGACAATTTATAAACATATAAATTTACAGGGTAAAAATGTTATGATTTATGAGTGCAATGTGGGATAATGAAACCAAGCTGGTTAACATATCTATGACCTCAAATACTGCACATTTTTATAATGAAAACACTTAAAATAATTTTCTTAGCAATTCTGAAATGTACAATAATCTATTAAAAAGCTATATTTGCCACAATGTGCAATAGAACTTAAAAAATATACTCCTCCTGCATAGCTGAGAGTCTGTGCCCTCTGACCACTGTCTCGCTGTTCTCCGATGCCCAGCCTCTGTAACCACCACTCTACTCTCTGCTTCCATGAGTTCCATTTAGATTCCACATATAAGTGATAGCATGTGGCACTTGTCTTTCTGTATCTGCCTTGCCCGTTTTTAATTGGGTTACTTGTTCTTCTCCTATTCACTTGAATTAATTCTTCATAAATTTTGAATATTAACCTCTTATCAGATAGATGTTTTGCAGATATACTTTCCCAATCCATAGGCTGCAGTTTTGCTTTCTCTGCTGTGCAGAAACTTTTCAGTTTGTTGTGGTTCAATTTATCTATTTTTGCTTTTGTCGTCCGGGCTTGCGGTGTGACAGCCAAGAAATTATTGCCAAGGCCAGTACCGAGGAGCTCTTCTCCTGTGTTCTCTTCTAGGAGTTTTACGGTTTCTGATCCTACAGGTAGATCTCCTGTATGGTGTAAGGTAAGGGTACAATTTTACTCTTTCACATGAGGAAGTCGTTTTCCAGTAACATGTATTGAAAACACGATACATCCTGCATTGTATCCTCTTGATGCCCTTGTCCAAAATCAGTTGAACATACCTGTTCAGATTTACTTCTGTGCTCTCTGTTGCACTCCACTGCTGTATGTGTCTGTTTTTCATACTACACCATATTGTTTTGATTTAATATAACTTTAAATCAGAAATTGTGATGCCTGCAACTTTTTTTTTCTTAGAACTGTTTCACCATTCAGAGTCTTTTGTGATTCCATGTGAATATTTGAATTGTTTTTTCTGTTTCTGTGAAAAATGTCATTGGGATTTTGACAGGGATTACATGGAATCTACATATCACTTTGGCTCATATGTATTTTAGCAATACTATTTTGATCCATGAGCTCAAAATATCTTTCCATTTATTTGTATCTTCTTCAATGTTTTGAATTGTCTTCATCAATATTTTATAGCTTTCATCGTACAGGTCTTTTATCTCCTTGGTTATATTATTGCTAAATATTTTACTTTTTCTGGTGCTTGTATTAATAAATGAGATTGTTTTCTTGATTTAAGCTATTATTGTGTATAACAATGCTATTGACTTTTGCATATTAATTTTGTATGCTGAAACTTTACTGAATTTAATCATTGGTTCTAAGTTTTTCTGTGGAATCTTCGGGGTTTTTATACAGAATCATGCCATCTGCAAACAGATAACTTTATTTCTCCCTTTCTGATTTGGATGCCTTTTGTTTTTTCTTGTCTGATTGTTTGTGCTAGTAGTAGAAGGTTCGTCGTTCTGTGTAAGTGTGTCAACATCTTTACGAGTAACAGCGAGCCTCATGTCCAACTTGACACTCCCCTATAGCTCAGGAGGCCTCCATGTGAGAACCCATCCTTCAGCTGAGGACACTTCCCAGCACTGAACAATAAATGCTCTGCAGAAGAACGACTGAACGGTTCTCATTCACCTTGCCTTGCTTTCTGGGACAACACACCCCTTCCTTTCTGTTGCAATTTTCTGAGTAATTTCTAATTGTCTCATTTGTCTCTCGAATATACACATCAAATTAGCTACAGGGCCCAAGCTTATCCAAACTCTTACAGAAACACGATTTATTATTACATTATTTATTACCATTTATTTAATTAAATGGAATTAAACTATGGCTGTGACTGAATTTTATTTGTAGCTAATGAGATGATATGCTATAGCAGGAAGAACTGGATTTTGAAGGAAAAATCTAAGTGCGTAAGTAAAGGACACTTTACTAGTCCTTGTTAGCTGAGTAAAACTGGACAACTCATGACTCCTCTGTTTATCTGCTGCCCTATAAATGTGAAAATCATGGATCTCTTGTCCATTTCATATGGTTTTTATGAAGATCCAGTGAAAATGGAAGTTATTTTCTTGTGACAAAATATCAGTGTCAGGAATTCCTATGCAGATGGTGCCCCTAACTTCCACCACCCTTTTCATCATGTGGTTCTCCTCAACCCCTCTCTGCGTGTTACCTGCAGTCTGGCTTGGGTTTCGAAGGTTTTGTCGTGTGTGAAACCCCACATGTAAATTCCATCCAATCACAGAGGAGGGCTTCTTTCTTCCTGTTATTAAGTATGAACTGGGCAATCACTGAAGGCAAGCCACCATCATGAGGAATAAAAGGGGCTTCGGGGACTTGGCCAGATCACCTTTGCTTTCCAAAAGCATGGCAGTCAGGATAAAGACATGCACACAGCTCTCCACACCAAGCACCTGAATGACAGCATGCGTCCACTATTACCAAGGAACAAGGTGAGAGCCTCAGGGGCGGGGCCCCCAGGTGTGCTTTCTAACCTGCTGTGACATGTGGGGGAGGCCGAGCTTCCGGGTGAGGGTAGAGACTGGGGGTTGGCATCGTGTGCCCTGCGTCAGAGCAGGGTGGAGAAAACGTGTCTGCAGGACCCAGGATGCTGAGGTGAGCTCGAAAGCCCGGCCTGCACAACGGTTTTTCTGGAAGCAGTGGAGTCGTGGATGGTTTCTGGGAAGGGGCAGCAGAGTCCTGGGGAAGAATCTCGTCGGAGGGAGAGTGAGCAGGAGCTCGGCATCCTCAGTACTGAACCACGCTCAGAGTGATCCAATCCTCATAAAATCTATGTATAGAATGGGTCAAACCCAATTGCCCATGGTGATTTTAGGTATTAAAATAGCCTTTTTGGTGACCAGCTGCTGAGTAGGCTGGCAGGCTGCCTGCAGGAGCATGCGTGTGGTTCCTGGCGTGTGGGCCTTAGCAGGGGCACACACCTCACTGGAGCGGTGAATGAAGGTGTGAAGGATGCCATGTCTAAGCAGCTAAGGTGCACCTCACACACAACCACACGTGGCAGCCACCCTATCTAAGCTGTGAGTCCTGCAGCAGATGCCTGAAACCACAGACAGAAACAAACCCCAGCCAGGGCCTCTGCATGGCACAGCTGGCAATGGCAAAAGGCAAGTGGGGCCACCCCACACTCTCCCTGCCATGACCCAGCCCTCCCAGCCTTGCAGCAGAGCCCGGCCTGCTCCCATGGTTCAGCAGAGGGCAAAGTGCGTAGCTCTCGCGAAAGGAGGCCCTCATCCCCTAACTAACTAAGAGGCTGGCAGAAGGTCCTCGAACAACTCATCAAGAACTTGTTCCCTCAGCCTTTCTGAGGGTGGACTTGGGTCTGGTTCTGGTGGCTGAGATGGAAGTGAAGGAATACTATGAAGACTTTCCTTCCTGGAGGTGGAACCACGGCGCTTCTTCGGGGCGGGTGCCCCATTTCCCTTCCTTCCTACCTAAAACAAAGATACGTTATCCTGAAATACAGCCACCATTTTGCAAATATAAGGCAACGAACGTGAGGATAAAACCCACGAGCAAAGGATGGTGCAGCAGGAGGATGGGAAGATACTGCGAGAAAACCACACCAGACAGCTAGATTTCTTGTTCAGTGAGATGAGCAAGCCCTGTTGACTCAAACCAGCACAGCTGAGAGGATTTCACAGCACACAGCCTCTCCTGGAACACAGTCCCCAGGTTTTCACAATGCCAGCACCCCTGGGCCATACATGCTGACGAAGTGACACTCGCAGGGCTCAGGCCAGGCTAACAAGTGAGTTTTCCCCTGAGGAACATACATGCAGAAACCTAAAACTTAGGTAAACATGTGCACATTAAAAGTCTATCGACTTGACAAAAGAAGTTCAACTATAAAAAGAAAGCTCGATACAAAGTGCTTATTTTTAAATTATCCTGAGAGAACTAATCAAATCGCCTATCAGTAACCAAATAACCCAAGCATCAGTAGCAGAGACTCACTCAGCTGGCCCAAAAAGAGACTGCTTTTTCCTTTCCTGGTTTCATGATTTCACTATCACTGCACTAGGAAGTATCAAAATTACTCAACCCTAGGCAACAACAACATAAAGCAATAACCCGAGGAATGCAGAAAAGTAAAGAATTAATGAAGAAACGCCATAACCACACTGCACCATTCTTTACAAATGTTCTAAAGAGGGACAGCACTTATGAGGACCCAGAGATGGGTCTTGGGGTCACACCCCGGCTCAGTCATTCGCATGGATGTCCCTGTGCATGCAACATCTTTAATGTGTCTTTGCCTCAGTGTCCTCATCTGTAAAATGGGAATGAAAATCGCAGTCAGTATCTCATAGTGTAAAGGTCATATCATGAACGCCCGAAAGAGAGTATTAGCAAAAATGTTGCTGTATTTTTCTCCATAGTCTTATCCATACATGACATACCATAACTTCTTTGTATCTTTGCTTATTGTTTATCTTCTCCCACTATAATGTACAGTCTCTGAAAGCAAGAAATCAGTCTTTTTTTCGCTTCTCTACTCTCAGCACAGAGGACAGTGTGTGGCACGCAGGGGTCTGTAGCATTTGTTAACTGAATGCCCAAATCTATGCCTGCACTCCTATAATCACAGCATGTGCAGAGGTTTTGTCTAGTGTTTATGAAGTTTAAAATCATCAAATGGATCATTTGTAGAAATTTATAATCATTACTTGAAAGGTTAATAAATTGAAGGAATAAAAATATGTGATATTTGATGCTCAAGAAAAATTATATTTAACTTTTCAAATATAATATTAATAAATTTCTCATTAAACACAATAAAAATAATTATAGATCTCCCCCAAATATACAATCTCACCAGGTACTAAATAACCTCCAGACATATGTGCTCAACCCTTTATCTGCACTGAGGAGATTCTCAGACCTAGCTAGACCTCTCGGCCTCTCCACACCCATGACGTGGACCTGTGAAGCCCGAGCCCCTGTGATGAGAGGTCTGAAGGTCTCCACATTAAAGGGACTGGGGCATGTGGGCTCAGGGCGTGTAATCCTGCACTCTGGGCTGCACCTGAACGGTGCCATCAGAACCTCTGGCTCTGTCATGCCCCGCAAAGCTGCTCAGGCAGTTCATACGCCCAGGAGCCACTTCATGAAGAACTGAAGGCGCAAGTGAGCTGAGCCAGCTGCCTGACTTCACTGTGATGTCCGGCCACTGTCCAGCCTTGGGCTGCCCACGTCTAACTCAGGCCTCAGGCGTCTTCTCCTCCGGAGAACCACCCCAGTGCCATTCATTCAATTTAAATGCCTCTCTTTAAACATTCTCTTACCCTGATAGGGTCCTCTGAGCTTCACCCAGGTCCGCTGGCCAGCAAATCAGCCCTGAAATGCAGCACGGATCCCCTGCCATCCAGAATGTCTGCTTCCGATATTCACTTAACATCTCGGTATCTGTGTGGGCCATTTTGTTAAATGCACGTCAGCCCAGCTCGTGCTGAGGCTAAACCAAAGCCTGGATCTGGCATGAGCCCTCCTTCCTCTCAGGCACACGGCCCACCCTTCAGCAACATGGGACGTGGGACCTCCAGGGACATCCAGCCTCTGGCCACCTATCTACAAATTCACCAAAATTCCAGAAGGGCAGAGCATGGAGGCCCCTCCTGCATATGGCACTGGCTGTCCGCCTTCCTCCCTGCTTCCTGGAACAGTCTCCTTAGAACAGCCGGGGTGAGTTTTTTTAGGCCGCAAGCTACCCCAATCACTCATTTTAGACAAACTTCAGCTGACTCCGTCTCACTCTCAGGATAAAATCATTAACCTCGTTACAAAAAACAGCGCCCTCTACCCCGTCTCCTCCCTACCACGCTCTCCTGACTTCACAGGAGCGTGATCACCTGCAAACGCATCACACACGTGTTCACTGCCCACCTTCAGTTGTCTGCAAGCTCTGCAACAGCAGAGTCCTGCCGTGGTCTCTGCTGACGGCCCCAGAGGCGTCTTATCCATAGAAGCTGTTTGTTAAATATGATAGGATAAACTCATGGATAAATAAGCAAATTAATAGTTTTATATTTTGTTTAATCTAACATCTTACAATTGCCTCATTCTTAGAATACAGCGAGACGAAACCTCGGCCTAGCAACCCTGGAGAAAGAGAGCTGGAGAGCTGATCCCACCTGTCCGGGCCCTTCACCACCTCGGGATGACTGCAGGCCTGCTCACGCAGAAGAGGTTCTAACATGTGGAGGAATGCGAGAGCGTCTCTTAGCGTCCGTGGGTATTGCTAGTTCTAGTTAATCCCCCGTGCTTGGTCTGTCTGCATCCTGACCATCTGGTGACTCTGCGCGCTGTGGGTAGAGAGATGCTCTCCTGGGCTCTGGCACTTTCCTCCCACAGTACCTCCTGCACTCCCTTCACCCTGAGGCCAGAATCCCGTGTCAGTTTAACACAGACATTCAGGACAACCCAGAGGCTCTGCCTGCCGGTAAAACACTCGCTCTGTGTTTTACATGGAAGACATAAAATAAATGACACCAAGCTCCTGATCCCTAAAAACTCGCAATTCATTGCCAGGACTTTCTGTGACTGAATGTGCATACAATGAGGATATAAATGTGTCCATGAAACACTAACTCTGGCACAGCTGATGAAACGGATCCCAGTGGGGAGAGGAAGGTGCAGGGAGGAGCCAGATGAGTTCATCCCCAAGTGTGTGCTGAGGTCCTGGGCCTGGGTCCAGAGGGGCGGTGAGGATGGAGCCAGGCGAGCTAGCAGGATGGGCGGTCCAGGCTCCGGGTGGGAAACCTGCAAAGGGTATGGACTGCAAGCCTGAGGGCAGGCTAGGGCGGGGCGTGGGGACCTCCCCCTGGGCTCCCACACTGGAGTCACTTGTGAAGCGTCCAGTGTCTGAAGAGAATTGCATCAGCATGGTCTGCAGACTGTTGGGGATCTCCTGGGTCCCAGTTTCTCCCGACCACACCCACCAAGCCTCGGCTGCTCGAGGCAGGGGTGCTGGCTCAGGAGGGTGCGTGGCTACAGCCCCAGGTTCATACACTCCAGGGAGGGCGGCCTTCTGGACCTGTTTCTCCTCCTCCAGGTAAAACAGATTGTCTTTCTGAATTGACCATAAAAATCCTTTACTGAATATTACCTATTGGCTGACCTTACTCTCTATTCTCTTTTCTGAGACTTTTCATCATATCCACCAATTAACAACAACAAAACCCACTGATGAAAATAACTGAAAATGTTTGCAAAGATGGGAACAGAGCCGCATCGGGCCATGGCTTCTTTCCACTGTCCATCCGCCAGCCAGTTGGCTTTGGGGTGCAGCAGGAACTAACCGTGCTCGACACAGCAACAGTGGACCCACGGCTCCTTGTGGAATCGGCTTTATATGCACCAAAGCACTGGGCTCTGCAAAGCTGGTCAATGCCACAACTGCAACACTTGATATAAAATGTACAACAAAATATTGTCGTCCAATGGAATCATAATGTTTCTAAAGTTCTAAAAACCTTCAAAAAGAGGCCAGGCACGGTGGCTCACGCCTGTAATCCCAGCACTTCGGGAGGCCAAGGTGGGCAGATCACCTGAGGTCATGAGTTTGAGACCAGTCTGGCCAACATGGTGAGTCTCTACTAATAATACAAAAATTAGCTGGGCATGATGGCAGGCACCCATAATCCCAGACACTGAGGCAGGAGAATCACTTGAACCCGGGAGGTGGAGGCTGCAGAGAGCCGAGATCTTGCCACTTCACTCCCGCCTGGGCAGCGCAGCAAGACTCCATCGTGGTCGGGAGGGGGGCAAGAAACAAAACAAAAAACCCAGAAAGAATTATCTTTTCATCCAGAGGCCTGCATAGCTCTCTCACTTTTCCTGTTATCTTGGTTACAATGAACACTGTATTTCTTATAAAACTGAAACTCTGGTGAAGGACGTGGCAGGCGCTGACGCGATGTGAGTTCTGCCCAGTGCTCTGAATGTCAAAGTGAAGAAATTCAATGAAGCGCGGGTAAACGGCGGGAGTAACTATGACTCTCTTAAGG
>PVKP010042894.1:0-17762 GCA_004027715.1 Plecturocebus donacophilus
AAAAAAAAACCCTGAAAAATAGGAAAAAAAGGACCTCATAAATGATGCAATTACTTTTAATTGCAGGCAACTCTTTACATTTAAGTGAAGTGTCTTAACATTTTATATTGTTTTAAAAATATATTTACATATTATATATATAATATACGTAATATAAATATATATAAATATTTAAAAAAGAAAAACCACGGCACTCTCTCCCTGGCCGCTGCTTTGGCGGGGGAGGGGGGCTGGGGGGCGGGCACGTCGGCCTGGCTTCTGTGGTCCCGGTGAAACGGTCTGGTTCGATTTGGCTGTACAGAGACCCCCTGGCTTGGGGGGGGTGCCCCTCCTCCCTCCACTCATTACTCTGCTTGCTACTTCGCTTGCCCGCAGCTCCCACCCTCAGCCCTGTGACTGGAATGTGTGCCCCACCGTCATTGTCCTGAGTTGAATGTCCCTTTGTGGGGGAGGTGTGGGGCAGTGTCCATCCATGAAGGGGCAGAAGGAGGGAGCCACGCGCCCCACCCCGCCCGCTCGGGGGAAGCCCAGTGGGTTTGCATCTTTCCCTTTGGTTTCGGCACGTTTATGGGCTGGGAGGCACCCATGTGGAGTCACGTGCAGCCTGCGTGTGTGCAGATGCATGGGGCCTGCATCAGCAGGCGTGGCCGAGCACTCGTGTGGGGGGAGGCATGTGCACATCGGTGCATGTAACCTGTTTGGGCATTGGCACGTGCCTACCTGCATGTTAGCGTGAGAGGAGCTTTGTGTGTGAGAACACGTGTGATGTGTGTGTAGACACGCCTAGCGCTGGAGACCTGTGCGTGGGCCACATACATGTAGACAAGGCTCGTACATAGAGGTGCATGTGATCTGTGTCTGCCAGTGTGTGTGTGCACGTATGTGTGCTGGTGCAGACCCAGGCGTGTGGGTGTGCCTCTGTGCGTGTGTTCACGTGTGCTCACGTGTGTTCCATCATCCCTGCACTGCTGGCTCTGGCTCCCTTCCCGAGCCCCCGTCCCCGCTGGCCCTCTCACAGCCTACAGCACGTCAGTGCCCCCAGCTGCATGCGCCTCGCTTCTCTGTCCATCAGTGTGTGCTTGACCAAGAGAAAATGAAGACGTCCAGGGGGACCCCTGTACCTGATCCTCTCAGCCCCCACCCACTGTGCTGTGTTACTCGCATGGGGGGGGTTCTCTCCTGCCCTTCCACGATAAGCTGTTTCCCCTGGAGCCTCAGGCCTGAGGCTCTGAGTGGGGTCCCCAGGGGGCACCCGCTGGGGTGAGCCCTGGCTCCACACCCTGCCCCATCCACCCTGTAGGGCCCGTGTTGGTGTAGCAGTGATGGCTTCTGTGGATATTCTGTGACCTCTGTCGGTGTAACTTGACAATTTCTAAATGGAAAAGGGTTGCTGTGTTTTCTCTGTCTCTTTTTTAATGTCCTTTTTTCTTCCCCTCACCTCCCTGCTCTCTTTCCTTTTCAGTTTTTCTAGCCAAATGTTTGGGGCTTTAATAAAACTTGTTTCTTTTTCTTCTCCTGGATCTCCTTCCTACAGCCTGGTGTCTCATTATTTCTCAGCTTCACCCTGGAGGGTCTGGAAGGTGCTGGAATGGGCAGGGTGGCAGGTGGGGAATCCCTGGCAGCCATTGGCCCTGGCTCTTCAGCCGACAGGGCATGAAGGGGAGGACAGAACAGGGCCCCTGGGACTATCTGGGCATGGTGGCAGGCACCTGTAGTCCCAGCTACTTGGGTGGCTAAGGCATGAGAATTGCTTAAACCCAGGAGGTGGAGGTTGCAGTGAGCCGAGATTGCGACACTGCACTCCAGCCTGGGCGACAGCGAGACCCTATCTCAAAAAAACAAAAACAAAACGAAAAACCAGCTTTCGGCTTGGCACTCCAGGAGATGCCCTGCCTAACCCTCACGACCATTGGTGAGGTAGCTGTGGGCACCACTACTCAGGCAAATGACAGAGCTCAGCGATCTGGGCATCTGACCCAGGATCATACAACTGGTGGCTACAGACAAACCAGTGAGTTTGAATCCAGCTCTGCCTGACACCAAAGCCAGTGGTTACCCCCAAAACCAAGCAGGGCTGATGACATCCAGCAGTCCCCTGAACTGGGCCTCAGCCTCCTGTCCTTTGGGTGGGGTGACCCTTGGTGGGGTCCACCCATCTTTCTTTTCTGGGGGGAGGGAGTCTCACTGTCACCCAGGCTGGAGTGTGTGATCACAGCTCACTATAGTCTCAACTCCCCTGGGCTCCAGTGATCTTCCCACCTCAGGCTCCCAAGTAGCTGAGACTACAGGTGCTCGCCACCACACCTGGCTACACTTTTTTGTATTTTTTGTAGAGACGAGGTATTGCCATGTTGCCCAGGCTGGTCTCGAACTCCTGAGCTCAAGTGATCCACCAGCCTCGGCCTCTCAAAGTGCTGGGATTACAGGTGTGAGCCACTGCGCCCGCCACGCCCATCTCCAGCGCAGCAGCTTCCGAATCTGTAGAGCGGTAACAGTACAAAATGCATTTGACACCTCTGCTTTAGTACGTACACACACGTGCAAACAGCCACAGCAGAGCAGCACCTGCTGCACACACAGCACCATGGAGTGGGTTTTACAGGCTTTCCTGGAATTCTGAAGGCATGCCACTGTTCCAGCATGTTCGGAGCATCCCTGAGGCTGCCCTGCCAGCTGTTCTGCGTGGTTGAGGGCTGCCATGTTACTGAATCTCTTCCCCTCTCAGCGTCACTTCACTTCCATCCCTGAAGGTAATATCTGTGTCTGGAGCCACAATCTTCCAGTCATCACAGGGGTCCCAGCTGCCCTTTCTTCTCCTAAAGGCCTCTTTGGAGATAGAAGGCAGCAACCTGCCTGTCTGCAGGGACTGCGTCTCCGTGAGTCACCCACCCACCAAAGCCCACCAGTCCTTGAGACTCACAGAAAGCCAGTCCCCACCCTGCCCATAGCCCATCCCTACGTCCTTTTTAGAATGTCAGCAGATCTTGCCTTCTCTCTGCCATCCTATTCCCAAAAAAACAGAGAGGAGCCAAAAACCCCTGCTCAGAATCGCTGCACTCACTGACAGTTCAAGATCAACTAACAAAAGGAAACATCCACCGCCCACCCGGAAGGAGGCTGGCACTCGTTCACCCGTCAGCTGCCTCTCCAGGGTCCGCTCCTTGGGGCTGGGGCTGTGTCTGGCAAGGGAGTCGCCTGGACAGCCAGCGGACAGAACACAGACACCCGAGCTCAACCAAGGCAGGTGCCAGGAGGGCACGGGAAAGAGACCTGGGGCAGGTGTGGCGTGGAGTAGCAGGTTGGTCACATCTGAGGGGAGACCTTGTGGGTGAGGAGTGGGCTTTGGGGGTGCTGGTGGCTGAGGGTCCCAGGCACAAGGCCCTGGGTGGGACGTAATCTGTGGGTTCTGGAAAATGTTGGAAACCCAAGAAGGGTGAGTCGGGGAAAGCGCAGTATAGTGGGCAGAAGCACCTCACGTGAGGCCTTATCGGCTGCGGGAAGGAAGGTGCCATGGGAAACAACGGAGGGAAAGTGTTGTGAACTGACATGTTTCAGAAGTTGTCTCAGAGTGGGCCAGGCGCGGTGGCTCACGCCTGTAATCCCAGCACTTTGGGAGACCGAGGCGGGATGGATCACCTGAGGCCAGAAGTTCAGGACCAGCCTGGCCAACATGGGGAAACCCCGGCTCTACTAAAAATACAAAAATTGGCTGGGCGTGGTGACGGGTGCCTGTAATCCCAGCTACTCAAGAGGTTGAGGCAGGAGAATCGCTTGACTCCTGGGAAGCAGAGATTGCAGTGAGCTAAGATCGTACCACTGCACTTCAGCCTAGGGGAGAGAGCAAGACTCTCTTTAAAAAGTTACCTTTGGCTGCCTTGTTTCCACAAGGAGGCAGGGGTGAAAGCAGAGTGATTATTGAGGATGTGCCACGTGCAGATGACAGCTGTGCTGCCTAGACTCACTGAAGCCTAACAACCCAGTGGCTAACGGAGGGGGAAAATGTGTATCGGAGACTTTGTAGCTTCAGAGTGATGGAGCCAGAATTGAAATACAGGACTTGGTTGAGCAAGGTGGCTCACGCCTGTCATCCTAGCACTTTGGGAGGCCAAGGCAGGCAGATCACTTGAGCTCGGGGGTTGGAGACCAATGTGGCAAAACCCCATCTCTACAAAAAATACAAGAATTAGCAAGACGTGGTGGTGGGTGCCTGTAGTCCCAGCTACTCGGGAGGCTGAGGTGGGAGGATCGGTTGAGCTGGGGAGGCTGATGCTGCGGTGATCCGTGATTGTGCCACTGCGCTCCAGGCTGGGTGACAGAGCAAGACCCTGTCTCAAAAATGAAAAATCCAGGACTTACCCTTCCCAGTCGCCATGCCTTATGTTTTACAATACTAATTTATGGAGTGTCATTTAATCTTCTAACAACCCAGACAATAGGTATCATTACCTCTATGCTACTGGTGCAGAAGGCTGACTGCAGCCAAGATTTGAGTGAGATTTGGCTGGCTTCAGAGCTCAGGTTCCTGATGGAGAGGAGGCAGGGGCTACTTGACACGTAGTGGTCTGGGGAAGCCCTCGGCTTTTCTCCCTCACTGTCTGTACATCCTCTCTGGGCCCCCTGGGCATTTTCTGATTGTTTGATCACTGAGTGGCTTAAGTGGTCCCTGAGCTCACAGTGTGACCTACAGGATGGGGGCCTGGGGCTGGTGGCATCTGTGCCTCAGAACTGGGAACAGGCCCCCTCAAAGCTCACTGGTGCTGGCTGATGCCACTCGTAATGGCACACCTGGCAGAGGCCTCCCTCCCTCCCCGCTCTTTGTCTTCCAGAAATCTTCACTCAAAACCCTAGCCTCTGCTTTAGTTCAGGGTGACAGTCATGCTGCCTCTCCATGCCCATACTAGAAGCACAGGGAAAAATCTCTACTGCTTTCACTTAAACCCTGATTGATTTGAAGTTTTCCCAAAGAAATGTTTCCTCTGAAATATATCACGCCCCACTGGATAGATAGAGGAAGTTTTAGAGTATTTATCTTATTTTTTCGAGACCAGGTCTTGCTCTGTCACCCACACTGGAGTGCAGTGGTGCCATCATAGCTCACTGCAACCTCAAACTCCTGGGCACAAGTGATCCTCTGGTCCCAGCCTCCTGAGTAGCTGGGACTACAGGTACGAGTCACAACCCCTGGCTAAGTTTTCAATTTTTGTAGAGACAGAGTTGCCAAGGCTGGTCTTGAACTCCTAGGCTCAAGTGATCCTCCTGCCTTGCCTCCCAAAGTGTTGGAATTATAGGCGTGAGCCGGCAAATCTGGCCTAGAGCAAGTTTCAGAGCACAGTTTGTTATTGTTTCTATGGCTTTTTTTTTTTTTTGAGACAGAATCTTATTCTGCTGCCCAGACTGGAGGGCGGTGGCCCAATCTCAGTTCACTGCAACCTCCACCTCCTGGATTCAAGTGATTCTTCTGCCTCAGCCTCCTGAGTAGGTGGGACTATAGGTCAGGCTGGTCTTGAACTCACCATGCCCAGCTAATTATTGTATTTTCAGTAGAGACGAGGTTTCGCCATGTGGGCCAGCCTGGTCTTGAACTCCTAACCTCAAGTGATCTGTCTGCCTCAGCCTCCCAAAGTGCTGGGATTACAGGCGTGAGCCACCATGCCTGGCCTGTTACAGCTTTTTAAAATTTTTCATTTTTTCAAGACAGGGTCTTCTCTGTCACCAGGGTTAGAATGCAGTGGCACTATCTCGGCTCACTGCAGCCTCGGCCTCCTGGATTCAAGCAAACCCTCCACCTCAGCCTCCAGAGTAGCTAGGACTATACCTATGTACAACCATGCCTGGTCAATTTTGTTTTTTTGTAGAGCCGAGGTCTCATTATATTGCCCAGGCTGGTCTCAAACTACTGGGCTCACGTGATCTTCCTGTTCTACCTCCCAAAGTGCCAGGATTACAGACATGAGCCACCATACTCAGCCTGTTATGGCTTTATTGAGATATATTTCACATGCCACAAAATGCACCCATTTAAAGTCTACAGTTCGGTGATTGTTAGTATATTCACAGATATATGTGACCATCGCCACAATCTAATTTTAGATTCTTTCAGCTCCTCAAACCCTGACCCTTTGGCAGTCATTCCCCATTCCTGCACCTCCTCTCTGCCACCAGCCTCCTCACCCCAGCCTGCAGCCCTAGCTAGTTAGTCATTTACTTTCTGTCTGTATGGGTTTTCCCACTGCAGACACTTCCCACAAATGGAATTATACCACATGTAGTCTTCTGTGAGCCTTCTTTCTAGCATAATGTTTTTGAAATTCATCTATATTGTAGCATGTATCAGTACTGATCCAGAGCAGGCAGGTCCCCAAATTGGGATTTAGCAGGGGAGGATTCTTGGCTTTGTCCAGGAAATAATTCAAGGGTGAGCTAGTCGTGTTAGCAACTTTTACTGAAGCAGCAGTGCACAGCAGCAGAGGGCTGTTCCTTGCACAGCAGGGGTACCCCATAGTCAGAGTGCTCAGAGTAGCAGCTTGGAGGCAGGTCTGCCCTCATATTTATACCCTTCTTTTAAATGTATGCAAATCAAGGGATAGATTATGCAGATATTTCCAGGAAAAGGTTGGTAACTTTTGGGTCATTGGGTCGTTGCCATGGAAAGTGGTGGTAACTTCTGAGTGTTGTCATGGCAATGGTAAACTGACATGCTGTACTGGTGGGTGCGTCTTATGGAGAACTGCTTTCACTCCATCCTTGTTGTAGCTAGTTCTCAATTTGGTCCAGTGTCTAACAGCTGACTCTGGAGTTGAGTCCCATCTCTTACCTCAGTATTTTTTTTGACAGAGTGTCTCTCTGTTGCCCAGGCTGGAGTGCAATGGCGTGATCTCGGCTCACTGCAACCTCTGCCTCCTGGGCTCAAGCGAGTCTCCTGTCTTACCCTCCTGAGTAGCTAGGACTACGAGTGTGTGCCACCAGGCCCAGCTAAGTTTTGTATCTTTAGTGGAGACAGGGTTTCATCATGTTGGTCAGGTTGGTCTTGAACTCTTGACCTCAAGTAGTCCACCCACCTTGGCCTCACAAAGTGCTGGGATTACAGGTGTGAGCCACCATGCCCAGCCTGAATCATTTTTTCTTGTATGGATATATCATATTTTACTTATCCATCAGTTGATGGATATTCAGGTTGTTAGTACATGAACATTCGTGTACAATTTTTTTTTAATGTTTTGACATATATCTCAGCTCTCTTGAGTATATCCCAAGGAACAGAACAGCTGGGTTTTACTGTAGCACTAGGTTTAACATTTTGAGGAACTGCCAAACTGTTTTCCAAAGTGGCTGCCACACCAGCCACATAATAAGCGTTCTAATTTATCCACATTCTTGCCAACACTTGTTATTGTCTATCTTTTTACCTCAGCCACCCTAATGTATATGAAGAGGTAGCTTGTTGTAGTTTTGATTTGTATTCCCCTGATGACTACTGATGCTGAAAATCTTTTCATGTATTTAATAGCTATTTGCATATCTTCTTTGGATAAATGTCTTCAGATCCTTTGCTCATTTTTATTTAAATTGGGTTGTCTTTTTATTGTTGAATTTTTGTTCTTTATATATTCTAGGTATGAGTCCCTTGTCAAATATATGATTTGCAAATGTTTTCTCCTGCTGGCTGTGGTGGTGCATGCCTTTAGTCCTGGCTCAGGAGGATCACTTGAGCCCAGGAGGTCAAGGTTACAGTGAGCCATCATCATAATCATCAAATCACTACATCCTAACTAGAGCCACAGAGTGAGTCCCTGCCTCAAAACAAAAAACAAAAAGTGTTTTCTTCCATTCAATGGTTTTTTCACTGTTTTTTTTTTTTTTTTTTTTTTTTTGAGACAGAATCTCGCTCTGTCACCCAGGCTGGAGTGCAATGGCACAATCTCATCTTACTGCAACCTCCACCTCCTGGGTTCAAGCAGTTCTCCTGCCTCAGCTTCCCAAGTAGCTGGGATTACAGGCCACTGCCACCACGGCTGGCTAATTTTTTTGTTATTTTTAGTCAGATGGGGTTTCACCTTGTTGGCCAGGCTGGTCTCGAACTTCTGACCTCAGGTGATCTGACCGCCTCGGCCTCCCAAATGGCTGGGATTACAGACGTGAGCCACTGCGCCCAGCCCACTTTCTTGATAGTATCCTTTGACACACACAGCTTTTAATTTTTGTGAAATCCAATCTATCAATTTTTTTCTTTTATAGCTTGTGTTTTTGGTGTCACAGCTAGGAGATCCTCTCACCTCAGCCTCCCAAGTAGCTGGGACTACAGGCATTCACCACCATACCCAACTGAGCGCAGTGGCTCATGCCTGTAATCCTAGCACTTTGGGAGGCTGAGACGGGCAGATCACTTGAGGTCAGGAGTTCGAGACCAGCCTGGCCAACATGGTGAAACCTCATCTCTACTAAAAATACAAAAACTAGCCGGGTGTGGTGGTGGGGACGCCTGTAATCCCAGCTACTTGGCAGGCTGAGGCAGGCGAATCACTCTAACCTGGGAGGTGGAGGTTGCAGGGAGCCAAGATCATGCCACTGCAGTCCAGCCTGGGTAACAGAGTGAGACTCCCTCAGAAAATAAAAAAAAGGAGAAAAAACTTTTTTTGGTAGAGAGGGGCGTCCTGCTATATTGGTCTTTAAGTCAGCATCCAAAAGTGCTGGGATTACAGGTGTGTGCCACCATGCCCAGCTAATTTTTGTATTTTTAGTAGAGACAGGTTTCACCATGTTGGCCAGGCTAATCTCGAACTCCTGGGTTCAAGGGATCTACCCGCCTCAGCCTCCCAAAGTGCTGGGATTACAGCCACGAGCCACTGACCTGGCTTCTTCTCACATTCATGATGCTGCCCCGTGATGTACGGTTTTAAATTTTCTGTTTTTTCTTCCATTGTCCCTGCTTTTGGTGCCAATTCAAAGAATCCATTATCACATTCAAGGCCGTGAAGATTTACCTTATGTTTTTTTGCTAAGAGTTTTGGAGTTTTAGCTTTGATATTAAAGTCTATGATCTCTTGTGAGTTGATTTTGTAGATAAAGGTAGTGGGCCAATTTCATTCCTGTGCATTTGGTTAGCCAGTTGTCTCAGAACCATCCTTTACCTTGCCCCATTGAATGGTCTTGGTAATGGTGTCAAAAATCAAACTGACATCCAGTGTATACCATGGATGTAAAAAGTATGTATCAGTTGACCATAAATGTTTGGGTTTATTTCTGGACGCAATTCTGTTCCATAGGTCTATATATCCAGCCTTATGCCACCAGGCCTACTTTGTGTTTAAATATTGTTTTTGCTATTTGAGGCCCCTTGCAGTTTCCTATTTAGTGGATTCCTTAGAATTTTCTATATACAATCTCATGTCATCTGTAAATATAGTTTTATGTCTTCCTTTCCAAAGTGGATGGCTTTTATTTCTTCTTCTTGCCTAATTGCCTATGCTAAAACTCCCAGTACAATGTTGAATAGAAGTGGAAAGAGTGGATATCTTGTCTTTTTCCTGATCTTAGAGGGAAGGCTCTGTTTGTTAATCAATAGCATGAAATGCAATATTCACTGTAGTTTTTGTTTTCTTTTTTTTTTTTTTTTTTTAATTTTGAGACAGGGTCTCCCTCTGTCACCCTGGCTGGAGTGCAGTTGCTCAGTCACGGCTCAGTCATAGTCCCAGCTACTTGGGAGGTTGAAGTGGGAGGACTGCTTGAGCCCAGGAAACTAGATCTGGACTCAGGCAATCCTCCCACTTCAGCCTCCCAAGTAGCTGGGACTGCAGGCATGAATCACCATACCTGGCTAGTTTTCGTATTTTTTTTTTGTAGAGATGGGGTTTCACCATGTTGCCCAGGCTGATCTCAAACCTCCTGGGCTCAAGCAATCCTCC
The DNA here is from genome assembly GCA_004027715.1 of Plecturocebus donacophilus. Classification (NCBI taxonomy): domain Eukaryota; kingdom Metazoa; phylum Chordata; class Mammalia; order Primates; family Pitheciidae; genus Plecturocebus; species Plecturocebus donacophilus. Next base: position 9,903 of record PVKP010042894.1, read on the forward strand.
CACTTCAACCTCCCAAATCGCTAGGATTATAGGCATGAGCCACCCTGCCTGGTCTGGCTACAGATTTTTTCATAGATATTTATCAGGTTAAGGAAGTTTCCTTCTCTTCCTTCTCTTTCCTTCTCTTCCTAACCAACCATCCTAGTTGGTTAAGTTTTTTAATCATAAAAGAGTGTTGGATTTTGTCGCTTGTTTTTTCAGCATCTGTCAAGATGATCATGAAATTTTTATTCTTTATTCTCTCAATTTCATGTGTTTCATCAATTTTCAAATATTAAACCAACCTTGTATTCCTGGGATAAATCCCACTTGGTCATGGTGTATAATCTTTTTTTATATGTTTCTTGATTTGGTTTGCTGGTATCTTTTTGTTGGTGTTCTGAGACAGTCTTGCTCTGTCTTCCAGGCTGGAGTGCAGTAGTGTGATCTCGGCTCATTGTAACCTCTGCCACCCAGGTTCAGGCAATTCTCCTGCCTCAGCCACCAGAGTAGCTGGGATTACAGGTGTGCGCCACCATACCCAGCTAATTTTTGTATTTTTATTAATAGTAGAGACAGGGTTTTGCCATGTTGACCAGGCTGGTCTCCAACTCCTGGCCTCAAGTGGTCCACCTGCCTCAGCCTCCCAAAGTGCTGGGATTACAGGTGTGAGTCATTGCACCCAGCCAGTTTGCTGGCATCTTGTGGAGGACTTTTGTTTCTGTAGCCACAAGGGATATTGCTCTGTAGTTTTCTTGTGATATCTTTATCTAGCTTTAGCATCAGGGTAATACTGGCTTCACAGTTCCTTTTTTTTTTTTTTTTTTCTTAAAGATTTGTGAGGGATTTGTATTAATTTTTCTTTAAGCGTTTGGTAGAAATCACCAGTGAAGCCATCTGGGTCTGGAATTCTCTTTGTTGAAAGATTTTAAATGACTAATTGAATCTTTTCCCATGTTGTAAGTCTGTTCAGATTATTTATGAGTTCTCCTTCTCAAGTCAGTTTTGGTAATTCATGTCTTTCTATGAATCTTTTTCATTTCTTCTATTTATCTAACTTGCTGGCATACAGTTGTTCACAGTGCTCCCTTATTATCCCTTTATTTTTATTTATTGATTTATTTTTTAGATGGACTCTTGCTCTGTCTTCCAAGCAGAGTTCAGTGGTGCAATCTCAGCTCGCTGCAACCTCTGCCTCCCAGGTTCAAGCAATTCTGCCTCAGCCTCCTGAATAGGTGGGATTACACGTGCCCGCCACCACACCTGGCTCATTTTTGTTATTGTTTTTTAGTAGAGACGAGGTTTCACCATGTTGGCCAGGCTGGTCTTGAACTCCTGACCTCAAATGATCCACCCACCTTGGCCTCCCAAAGTGCTGGAATTACAGGCAAGAGCCACTGCACTCAGCGCCCCCTTTACTTTTTATAAGTATTAATAGCTCCCTTTTCATGCCTGATGTAGTAATTTGAGTCTTCTCCCTTTTTCTTGGTCCATGTAGCTAAACAGTTGTCAATTTGTTGATCTTTTCCAAGAAAAAAATTTGGTTTTACTGATTTTCTCTATTTTTTTCTATTTTCTATTTCATTTATTTTTGTTCTTACCTTTATTTCCTTCCTTTGGCTTGCTTTTGGTTTCGTTTGCTCTTCTTTTTCTAGTTTCTTAAGGTGGAAGTTTAAGTTATTAGAAATCTTTCCTCTTTTCTAATATTGACAGGAATAGTTATAAATTTCTCTCTATGCACTGCTTTCTCTGCATCCTATAAGTTATGTTGTATTTTAGCTTCCACACATCTCAAGATATTTTATAATTTCCCCTGTAATTTCATCTTTGACTCACTGATTATTTAGGAGCATATTTTAAATTTTCTACATATTTCTAGCTGGGCGTGGTGGCTCACACCTGTAATCCCAGCAATTTGGGAGGCGGAGGCAGGCAGATCACTGGAAGTCAGTAGTTCAAGACCAGCCTGGGCAACATGGTGAAACCTCATCTCTGTTAAAAATACAAAAATTAGCCAGGCATGGTGATACACTCCTGTAGTCCCAGCTGCTCAAGAGGCTGAGGCATGACAATCGCTTGAACCTGGGAGGTAGAGGCTGCAGTGAGCCGAGATCACACCACTGCACTTCAGCCTGGGCAACAGAGCAAGACCTGTCTCAGAAAAAAAAAAAAAAAATTCTACATATTTGTTAATTTCCTAGATTGTCATTTTCTAATTTAATTCCAATGCAGTTGGAAAACAGACTTTATGTAATTTCAATCCTTTTCTACTTATTGAGGCTTGTTTGAAGGCCTGGTATATATTCTGTCCTAATGACTGCGTCATGTTTACTTGAGAAGAGTGTGTATTCTGCTGCTGTTGCATGGAATAATTCGACATCTGTCAGGTCTTGGTTTTCAGTGTTGTTCAAGGTTTCTACTTCCTTGTTGATCTTCTGCCTCATTGTTTCATCCATTATTGAAAGTGGAGTATTGGCCAGGCACGGTGGCTCATGCCTGTAATCCTAGCACTTTGGGAGGCCGAGGTGGGTGGATCACCTGAGGTCAGGAGTTCGAGACCAGCCTGGCCAACATGAAGAAACCCTGTCTCTACTGAAAACACAAAAATTAGCCTGGTATGGTGGTGGGCACCTGTAATAACAGCTACTTGGGAGGTTGAGGCAGGAGAATCCCTTGAATCCAGGAGAAGGAGGCTGCAGTGAGTCAAGATTATGCCATTGCACTCCAGTGTGGGTGACAGAGCAAAACTTCATCTCAAAAAAAAAAAGAAAAAAGTGAGATATTGAAGTCTCCAACTATTACACTGAATGGTCTAGTTCAGTTCAGTTCCCTTCAGTTTCATTAGTTTTTGCTTCATGTATTTTGGGCTCTGTTAGGAGTATATATGTTTACAATCATATTTTTTTTTTTTATTTATTTATTTTTTATTTATTTTTATTTATTTTTTATTTATTTATTTTTTGAGACAGAGTCTTGCTCTGTCACCCAGGCTGGAGTGCAGTGGCACAATCTCAACTTACTGCAACCTCTGCCTCCTGGGTTCAAGGGATTCTCCTGACTCAGCCTCCCAAGTAGCTGGGATTACAGGCACCCAACACCACACCCAGCTAATTTTGTATTTTTAGTAGAGACGCGGTTTCACAGCGTTGGTCAGGCTGGTCTCAAACTCCTGACCTCCGGTGATCCACCTGCCTCTGCCTCCCAAAGTGCTGGGATTACAGGCATGAGCCACCCCACCCAGCCATCTTCATTCCTGTCTGAGACAGAATCTCACTCTGTCACCCAGGCTGGAGTGCAGTGGTGCAATCTCGGCTCACTGCAACCTCCACCTACCAAGTTCAAGCAATTCTCCTGTCTCAGCCTCCCGAGTAGCTGGGACTACAGGTGTGCAACACCACATCCAGCTAGTTTTTGTATTTTTAGTAGAGATGGGGTTTCATTTACCATGTTGGCTAGGTTGGTCTCAAACTACTGGTCTCAGGATCTCCCTGCTTCAGCCTACCAACGTGCTGGGATTATAGGCATGAGCCACCGTGCCAGGTCTATTCCTCCTTTATTTTTGAAGGAGAACACAGGGTTTTGATCCATTCTCAAGTCTACTACAGTCCGGAGGTGGCGGCTCAGTGGGCTTGTTACCCCATCCCTGTGTCCTTTCTCTGGACATAAACTTACCTCGAACAGCTGGCCCAAGCCTCCTGTCTGTGGGGCAGGACTGCTGGAACCATTGTGAAGCTCCAGGTAGGCCTGAGAAGGTGCCTCTGCACCTGCCTGGGTTCTGTAGGAATCCAGAGAGCAGGTGCCTGGAACCCTCCCACAGCAATGAGGGCCACATACTCTTCCAACTCATATCTGTCCCTGTGTCATTGACCAGTACCCCAGGACACTTACAAAAAGGTGGCCAGGAAGAACTGTGCATCCACCCTGCCAGTGCTTGGTCCAGTCCCTACTGCCCCCCTTCCTGGGCCAGGCACCTGTCTCCCAGCACCACCCTGACCCTCTCCCTCCACAACAAGTGAGACAGCTGACTTATGCCTCAAGGAAGGCCATTTATTTCCAAGATATAGACTGTACTTTTAAGACAGGACTTTTCAGAAGCAGGAAAGTTTAGTTGTTGCCAGAGAGGTGTGTCGAGGACACAGTGACAGGTGCCATGCGGACGTGGGGTGGAAGGTTTTGTCCAACACTGTTACAACACTTTTGTAAATGAGCAAAACATCTTTAAAAATCCTTATAAATTCTTTATAGTATGTTACACATTTAGAGACAATATTTACAATAAAAGGATGGGGGAGGGAGGGAAAGAAATCTACAGTAAATCTTTGCATAAAACAAGAGGACTGATAGATGTGGCAGCAGGCTCATCACCCACCTGGGCTTCCCTGGAATGACTGAGGGTGTGTGGGGGCTGGCCTCATGATTGGAGCTCTATTTACAACCTGTGGGGAGAAGAGGGCACTGGATCCTGTCCATCCTGCGGGAATAGCCCAGCTCCCACCCCATAAATCAGTGTGTGAGTGACAGAGACACCAGTGGTGTTGACCATCCCCTCTCCTAAGGGGAAGAAGGTGGGCTTCTGTGTGCCTGGGTTGTGGAAGGAACAGGCACAGATGGAAGAACAAAAAGAGGGGTACCAGCAAGGGGGACCCTGGACCCCCCCATTCCCAAACTGTCTGGAGAATAGGCAGCTGCTCTGGTCAAAGCATTCAGGGTGACTCAGGCCAAAGGATGTTGGAGAGTAACCCTGGTGAGGGGTTCAGTCCTGCCGCCTGGGGGTGGCCCCAGCCCCCTTCTCTGGCTCTGACAAGTGAGGAGGGCAGGATCCTTTGTGCACCAAAGGCAGGGAGCCCTGGGGGACGAAGTGGGGACCGGGGTGGGGGTAGAGGGGCGGAAGTTGCTACTGGAAACACCTTGGGACAGTGACTGCACACACACTTGCACACACAAGCCCCTCCCCCCATGGACATATGCAGCCTACACCACCTTTCCCCAGACAGACACACATCCCCACTTAGGAGCTGATGAGGTGGGAGGGCAGAGGAAAACAGCAAAAAGCATCGCCCAGGATCTTTCCTTAGTCTCAAACTTAGGGGTTCCCTAGCCACACCCATGGTCCACAAGGGTCCCCAAGTGCAGCCACAGAAAGGCTCAGGAGGACCCATTGGGTGCACGTGTACAGGGACACAGACCTCCCCCCCAGCAGCCCCCACCCTCTCCAGAACCCCCTTCCGTCCACTCTTGGTCCAGCTCCAACTTTCTCCTCTGCCCACCCCCTGCCAGTTCCAGCACACAAACTAGAGACACGGCCTGCGGCGCCCTCCACCCCACCATGCACCCAGGGGCCACAGAAGAGTGGGTGCAGGCCAGAGGAACCTCCTGGTTCCCAAGGGGCTCTGGGGAAGGGTGGGGCCCAAGTGGCACGGGAGGTGGGGATCACAGACACTGATGCAGGCGAGAGGCGGCCGAGCAGCGTGGGGGTTGGATCTGCAGAGCCCCCGGGTCCCCCCGCGCGGGCGGTAGCGAGGCCGCAGACTACGGAGCCCGAGCCTTGGTGGACTCCAGGCTGCTGAGGCCGGAGTCCTTGTTGTCACTGTGCACCCGCGCGCCCGCAGGTTCCGGGGGGCCCCCTCCACCCAGCTCCTTCCACTCGTTGACGTTGAGGTCGGTCAGCGGGCTCTGCACCACCACCGTGTGGCGGCGCCAGCTGCTCCGGCGCCGCCGGGTCTCGGGCGATAGCGGCCGCCGCATGCACACTGCAAGCATGTCGTCCGCCGTGCCGCGGAGCCGTAGCCGCAGCGCCTCCATGCGCGAGGGCCGCGAGCCCAGCGCTGCCACCGGGGGCCGCAGCGACTCCTGGCTGCTGGACGACGCCGAGCCGGGCGGCTCCGGGGCACGGGGACCGCCCCAGCCCGCACCCTCACTGTCAGGGCGGGCCCGGGCCAGGCGGCGGCGCGCCAGGGTGTCGCAGGGCATGAGGTGGTGCGAGCTGAAGGACGGCCGGCGCGCCAGGCGCCCCCCAGGCCCCGCGCCCTCTGTGTCCGTCTCCACGTGGCTCAGCTCGCTGCGCTCATCGTCCGCCTCGTCCCCCGCACTTGCCCGCCGGCCGCCCGCGCCAGAGCACACGCTGCGGTCCATGGTGGACAGGGTGGAGTAGCCCGACACTATGGAGCGGGTGTCCGCGGCCGGCCGCTCCTCGGGCGCCGCTGGGGGGCTGAGGCGTCCGGGAGCCTCGGGGGCGACGGTGCCCGGCAGCGGCCCCTGCGGCCGCTCCTGAGCCCCCGGCGCCGTGGCCCCCGCCCCGGGCTTGTGCGCCTCCTGCTCCGAGTCGTCGTCCGTGCTGCTGCCCAGCCCCCGCGCCTCCCGCCGCTTCTTGCGTTTGCTGTTGACGGCCGAGATGAAGGAGATCGCCAGCATCTCCCGGGCGTACGGCTCCTTCTTGGGGGCCCAGGAGTCCTGTGCGGGAGACAGGTCAGGATGCGGGCGACGCCTGGACTAGGCCCTGGGCCGACCCCACTCTTCCCCGTCGGCATCATAAAACGCTCCTCCTCCAGCCCGGTGCCGCCCTCTGTCCAGAGACTACCCCCGCGCCCCATCCTGCAGCCAGCGCAGCACCCACCAGGGCCCGAATCCAGGCTCTCAGCTCTTTCCTGTGAACCGGACTGGTCTCTCCAAGCCCCTTTCTATTCTGTTTTCCGTACCCAGGCCTGGCTAAATTCTTTTAGACACGGCTCTGGTGATGGCAGTCTCTGCACAGTGAATAACGCTTGGCAGCCTAAATCCGTTTCCCACACGCCCTGGGGTGTCATCCCCAGAGCCCCGGCAGGGGTGCTCTCTGACCACAAGGCCCCTACCTCCTCTCCACCGGATGCCACCTGGAAACCTGCCTTCACCTGCTCAGCATCTACAGGCCTCAAACCTGCCCAAGTTCACATCCTCCCCTTTCTGCAGGACCCCACCAGCTCCCCACCAGCTCCCCACCCGGCCAATCCCCGGTCAATCCCGGCCGGTTCTTCCCCTGCAAGTGGCTGAGAGATCCCTATAGTGTCATGATTTGGATTGAAGCCGCTCCCAAACTGATTTCCAACCTCATGCCCTGTTCTCATCTGGACCAGCCCTCACTGCTACACCGTGTGTTGTGGGGCCTTGGCCTTTCACACCTTCCCAGGAGGGCCCATGCTGCTGGCCGAGGCCTCTGGAAGCTGGTTTTCATCCTCCCTTCTGGCCTCTCCTCTGCCTCTTGGGAGGCTCTTCTTGCCCCCCTACCCCACCCTCACTTCCCCCACTAAGCCTTGGTGTTCCCAGGACTCTGTTCTTGGCCCCTTCGCCTTCTCTGTTCATGTTCCCTAGAAAATACCATTCCCTGGACTTGAATATTGGCCTGCCTTGCTAGGTTGGGGAAGTTTTCCTGGATAATATCCTGAAGAGTATTTTCCAGCTTGGATTCATTCTCTTCGTCACATTCAGGTACACCTATCAAACGTAGATTAGGCTGGAAAATACTCTTCAGGATATTATCCAGGAAAACTTCCCCAACCTAGCAAGGCAGGCCAATATTCAAGTCCAGGAAATACAGAGAACACCACAAAGATATTCCTCAAGAAGAGCAACCCCAAGACACATCATCGTCAGATTCACCAGGGTTGAAATGAAGGAGAAAATGCTAAGGGCAGCCAGAGAGAAGGGTTGGGTTACCCACAAAGAGAAGCCCATCAGACTCACAGCAGATCTCTCAGCAGAAACCCTACAAGCCAGAAGAGAGTGGGGGCCAACATTCAACATCCTTAAAGAAAAGAACTTTCAACCTAGAATTTCATATCCGGCCAAACTAAGCTTCATAAGTGAAGGAAAAATAAAATTTTTTGCGAACAAACAAGTACTCAGAGA
>PVKP010042895.1:0-17762 GCA_004027715.1 Plecturocebus donacophilus
GCTTTTACTGGGAGCTGCAATCCTGAGCTGCTAGTGATCGGCCATCTTCTGTGCTTGGATTTTTCTACATTCATATGTATTCAATCTGTTTTCTCTAGAATTAGCAAAAAAAAAGTCAGAACTACCGCTGGCCCAATAGAAACAGCATTGTAGAGTTGGCATTTACTACTCACAGGGAAAGGAACCAAAGTAAACATTGGCCATAAATACAAATAGGTCAAACTAAGAAAAAGCAAAGCCAGTATAAGCCAGTAAGAGGCAAAGCCAGGTTAATAGGAAACCTATGTGTGGGGAAAGCTAAAATAGATGAAAAGAGGTAAGTTTGGAAGCATTCCATGAGCTTACAAGCAATTGAGTCTGGAATATTTTTATACCATATCTATAATCAATACTTGCTGTAATGAAACCAGTTAAGGGAAATTTAACATTTATTTTAAATTCGCTTTCATAATACTCTTGAGAATTACTTTTTAACATCAGGTTGGAGGTCAAAGTGGTTTCTTTATTTTATATTTTTAAGTGATGTACAATCATTAATATGTTAATATAGAACATGCTGTTACCTGCTTCAGCTATTCCCCAGAAGTGCATAGAGGTGTTTCGTGTAGGGCTATTTCATCTTCAAGTTAATTGAATTGTAGTAGCCCTGTGCAATTCCAAACCCTCCTTTGTTCTCTTGGGATTGATTTGCTGTGGCACTGCTAGGTGGATGTAAAAGTAGCCTCTTGTCTTTCCGATTTCAAATGTCTGTGGGCTTTCCCTTCTACCGTTTGGTAACTAATGTCTCAGAGTAGTGCTAACTCTAATGTCAAAGCACAGGAATACATTGGTTAATGCTACAGGGGCTGCATCCTTTCCATCTATCCTATCCAGAATTTGGGGTTTATGTGATTCTGCTTTGAATTCCTGGATCCATGTCTCAGTCCTGAATCTCCTGAACTAGATTTTCTTAGGGCTCTGTATTTGGTTGGTAATTAGATTTTTATGCTTATACCAGTTTAACTTTAGGACAGCCAACTGCTTTCCCAAGGGCCTCAGCTTGTCTGATTTTCTACTGTTTTAAGTAGTATTATGGCAATGACAAATGGCTGGATTCTCAAATGACCAAGTATAAGCAAAATTAAAGAGAAATAGTGGTTTCCATAGCTGGAGTTTTCACCCACAGTCCTGAACCCCACTTCTACCTTCCTAGATTTTCATTTTTCTCTGTAGTTGTTTGGTTACACCTTGCAGACAGGCCTTCTTTACTTCGAGGGAAAGCTGAGTCCTGTAAGCAGCAAATTCAAGTTTGCCTATTTAGCATCTTAGGAGGAAGCAGAAGAAAACTGCTGTCCACCAGCACCTAAAAATCGATTCCAGTAGAGGATGTGGCTTCTGGGTCATGTGATCACAGATGAGCTATTTACTGAAATTGAAAAGCCTTACTCATGTAAACATTTCTGTTGTAACAAGAAAAAACAATGCTGATATCAGAAAAGGGATATAGGAGAAATTTCCAAGCAAATAAAAAACAGTATACTTATCTTTCCCTAGGACATTTTTTTTTCTTTTAAAATTGCATTACTGAATAATCTATTCCCCTAGGTTTCATCTTTTTCCACCTCAGCTTAAATGGCTGGTCATAAGGTATCAATTGTTTTCTGGGGACTAAATCGATAATCACAGAACTGCGTCTAGAATGTCATCAAAAAATTAGTAGACTGAATATTTTAACACCTAAGCCCCACTACCAATTCATTAGAAACTCAATGTAATACCTTGGACTAGTCACTTGAGCAGTTTATCAGTCAGGTTTTTCACCTTTAAAATAGTGGTAATAAAGTTACAACCTCACAGGGTCAATTTGAGGGCTAACATAGATTTTATGTTAGAATAGTTCTTGGCATATAGTATAATTACATAAGCATTAGTTATAATAATAATGCAATGATTAATATTTATAGGGCTAGATTTTTTTTCTGTAATAGGGATATACTTTAGATGAGAGTCTTACAAAAGCCTTCATGGCTCTATTAGTCAGTTTCACACTGCTATAAAGATCTTCCCTGAGACTGGGTAACTTATAAAGAAAAGAGGTTTAATTGGCTGACAGTTATGCATGACTGGGAGGCCTCAGTAAACTTACAATTATGGTGGTAGGTGAAGAAGGCGTATCTTACATGGTAGCAGGTGAGAGAGAGTGTGTGAAGGAGGAATGGTCAAACACTTATAAAACCATCAGATTTCATGAGAACTCACTAACTCTCATGAGAACAGTATGACGGAACTGCCTGCATGATCCAGTCACCTCCCACCAGGGTCCTTCCTTGACATGTGGGGATTATGGAGATTACAATTCAAGATGAGATTTCAGTGAGAACACAGAACCAAAGCATATCATTACACTCAGCCTCTTCCAAATCTCACATTCTTTTTTCCATTTCAAAACCAGTCATGCCTTCCCAACAGTCCCCTAGACTCATAATTCATTCCAGTACCAACCCAAAAGTTCAAGTCCAAAGTTTCATCTGCTACAAGGCAAGTCCCTCCTACCTAGGAGCCCATAAAATCTAAAGCAAGTAATCGACTATCTAGATACAATGGGAGACAGACATTGGGTAAACACTCCCATTCCAAATGGGAGAAATTGGCTAAAACAAAGGGACTGCAGACCCCAAAAGGTCCAAAATCCAGTGGGACAGTCATTAAATTTTAAAACACTGAAATAATCTCCTTTGCCCCTATGTCTCACATCCAGGACACACTGGGTTTCCAAGGCATTAGGCACACACACACACACACACACACGCTGTGCAGATTAAACATCGCATGTCTGTAGTAAATCAGTCTCAAAGTCTTTCCTCATTTTACATAACTACAGGTAAGAATCTTGTTATCTTTTTGATTTGTTTTCAACTGAATTGTTTTATCTTGATCAGGGAACATTTTTTTGTGTAAACACTCACCTAGCATTTGAAAAGCTGAAAATAAAGCTAAAGATTATCTAAAGCTTATACAGATTTTTCCTACCCTTTTCTGACAGAATCCTGACCCTATTGTGCCATCCTTGTTTAAAAGATGACTCCCTTCCACATTTTTTGTTTTTTGCGCTCATGTTTTTTTGGTTTTGTTTTGCTTTTTCTTTTGTGGGAAGACACCTTTAATCAGAAGTCATCCAAAGGTGCATTTGAGTCAGGAAAAAAGTACCAATTAAACTTTAAGAAAAATCTTGCAAAAGTAGTTACTTTCAATTAGTAAAGACAATACAATTCAACAACTTTATTTTTCTAATCACAGAGGTGAGACAAACATAAAATTAATCGCAAACTCTACAAATAAAGTAAAAGAAAAGAAAGCTAAGGAGGAAGGAGGGAAGATAGATAAAAATAAGTTATTTTTTTATTTAAATCCTCAATATATAGTTAGAGTTATTCATGAATTAATTTACTAAATTTCATATTTATAGTGTAAATTTTCATGATCTCTATTCTTTACTCAAAAGACCTACATTTTACTCAAAAGACAGCCTGCTGATAAATATATACCTAAGACTGGGTAATTTATAAATAAATTTTATGGACTTACATTTCCATGTGGTTGGGAAGCCTCACAGTCATGGTGAAAGACAAAATAACTTGTCTTACATGGCAGCAAGCAACAAGAGAATGAGACAAAATGAAAGAGATTTCCCCTTATATAACCATCTTACCATGTGAGACTTATTCACTATCACCAGAGCAGTATGGGGGACCCCTCCCATGATTCTATTATCTCCCCTGGGTCCCTACCACAACACATGAGAATTAGGGGAGCTAGAATTCAAGATGAGATTTGGGTGGGGACACAGCTAAAGCATATCAGTAATTCAAAAAATTCCCACTAGGTACTACCAAGTACTATAAGGTCTTTTTGTCAGTCAAATACATAAACATATCAGTTTTGATTATTGAAAATATAATTATTTATAATGAGATATTGTTTCAACTAGGTCAAATGACTAGCAGTAAAAATGTGGACATCCAGTTTTGTATGTAGAATGTCTAACTGTCCTATGTTGTTGGTAGACATTTAAGCGCAGTGACTGTTTTGCTGATTTGCATTTCCTTTTAAACATATATGTAAGTTATGACCTAGCAATTTCACTCCTACGTACATACCCAGATAAATGTAAACATAAGTGTTCAAGAAGACAAGTACAAAAAGCTTCACAGACGCTTTTCTTCAGAGTCTCACACTGGCAACAACCTAAATGTCTGTCAGCTGATAAATCAATTTTTAAAATGTCATGTTTTCTTACAACTGAATACTATTCAGTCATAAAAAGGAATGATTTAATATATTGCATAATCTGTAAGACTCTCTCATGTTAAATGAGAAAAAGCTGTTAACCAAAAATTGCATATTACATAGTGCTATTACATGACTTTCAAGAAGTGGCTAAACACACCTGTAACAATATAAAGGAGAAGAGTGGTTACCCGAGAGTGTGGAGATTGACTTGAAGAGGGCCTGAGTGAGCTGTCAGGAATGACAAAAATTTTCTTTTTCTTAATTGGGATAAGGGTTTCACAGGTATCTACACTGAATTGTGCACAAGATCTATTCTTTTAACTGTAGGTAAAATAAATTTGTGAATTTACATATGTTTGTCTTATATTTGCATGATCATTAGCAAAAATCTTCCTGTCTAATTTTTAATAAAGCCAGTATGTTATTGTAATGGTTAATTTTGTGTATCAGCTTAACTGAGGCATAGTGGTGGTCATTCAATTGGCCAAACATTATTCTGTGTGTGTCTGCAAGGGTGTTTCTGGATGAGAGTAATATTTGAGTGAGTAGACCGAATAAAGCAGATTGCCTTCCCTAATTTGGGTGGGCTTCATCCAACCAACTGAAGACCTAATAGAATGAAATGTTTGAGTGAGAAGAATCTCCCCTTCCCTGATTGCTTTAGCTGGGATATTGATTTTTTTCTGGCCTTTGAACTCAGACTCAGAGGTTGATTTTGTTTAGTAATCAAATTTTGATCTGTTATACACCATTAATAGCATGACAGAGATTGTATTTCATATCTTCACTTCAGAAAATTAGTTACTTAGTCTCATCCACTGTCACTCAGTCTGTGTTCTACAGGCATCAGCTCACTTTGTAAGCTAATTTCCTCTGCGTAATTCTCTTTTACCTTGATTTAAGCATTTTATTATTAGAATTAAACCTCATATATTTAATTAACTCTCAGCTACACCATTCTCAACATCATTTTCTTAACTATTATCATCGATAACTTCATCATTATCAGAGACACAGTTATTAAGTGGTTAACATCACAGACTTCGCATCCAAAATTACTAGCCATTGGACCTCAACCTCTTTGTATCTCAGTTTTAATCACTGCAGAAATAGCACCTATCACAAATTATTGTCAGCATAAAATGACTTAACAGGTTTCAAATACCTAAGAAAGTAGAGAACATAACAAACAAAGTGACATAATCATTATAAAAATTAAACTTTGTATATTGATACATTGTCTTCAGTACCATCACTAAGCACAGGCTTCTGCTTTAGGCTTTCAAGACTCTACAGGAAAAAAAAGAAAATGACAAACGAGGCAAACTTTTTTGATTTATGAAACTTAACATTCACACATAAATAACCAGATTAATTAAAAGTTAATATTACAAAAAGTATATTGGATATGAAGTGAAATATAAAGTATTGAAAAATACAATTTAGTACCTTAAATTTGCACATTCTCTTAGAGCCTAATAATTTAGGTCAGAAAAAGATGTATCTAAAAATGTCAAATTTTTTGTTATTATAAATCTAATTTGCCTGACTCCTGGTTAGTATTCTTTCAGCTACTTGAAAAAAAAAATACAAGAACTAAATAGCAGAGTGAAGATGAGTTAAAGTTTTTTTCAGATCATTAGAAGCAGAAATATGATTAAAATGAAGAAATCATTGTTTGATCTTGCCTGTTACCTTAATTTTTAACTTAAAAATACATGACTCAGAAATAATGTTGCTAATTTCTTGGGCTGTGTTTTCTTCCAGTGTACTCACAAAACCATAATTTTGTTTTCAACTCTAACTTTCCTCAGGCGATTATCAATAGAGTTCATTCTCTGGGCAAATTATTAAACTTGAAGAAAGAAAGACAAATACGTTTTTTTTGTTTGTTTCTGCTTTTAAATAAAAAAACAAAGCTACTCTCCCATAAAAGTCCAATATCTTAAACTGTGCAGTGCTCTGAGACTGTGCCTACCACACTTCCTTTTTTCTTTGCATCTTCTTATCTCTCTCTTAAATAATTGCCATCAGCATGTAAATATTCCCTTTTTAAAAAATTAATTTATTTTAACTTGTGTATCTTTCTTCTGCTGCTGTATTTCTTAGTTCCCTTCCACAGAAAACTCTCTTAAATGTCATCTGTAGTCACGATTCTTATAATCGCAGATTTCCGCCCTTCCTTTTTACTCTTCCCCAAGCTGTTTTCATTCTTTCCCATTGGTCATGCTAGGTTTATGAGTGACCTCTAACAGTTGGCAAATTCAGCACTCATTCTAATAGGTTCAACTCACTAGCTATCTTAATGGAATCCAATACTGCTAACCTTACTTGATCTTCTTCGTTTGTTGTAGCAGAATACATTTTCCAAAGATGACTGCACCAACGTAGCTCAACAAAGTAATATTGAGAGATGAGGGTCTCTGTTTTCTCCATTGAGTGATGGATCTTTGTTTCCTCTCCTCAGCTTCTTTGGACCTTTTAAATTGCATTATCCCTTCAAATGTGGTGGGTTAGATGTTTTATGGCCTATAAGACTAAGTAATGAAGGGTGATATGTACCCACCTGTCTCCCTTTTGGGATCACACCACTTGGGAGCCTAAACAGGTATGTAAGAAGTACAGCTACCCTGAAGCCACCTTTCTGGAGTAATTACATGGAAATGCTGCCTAGCCATAGAGAGGAGGATTTAGAAATGCCCGCTGGCCCAGCTTCCAGGTGTGGATCTTTACAACACAGGCTCCAGGCACTTGGAGAAAGTTTCCACGTGATATCAGCCTGTTGTCTTCTTGTTATTCCAGCTTATACTTAAAGCAGAGTAAAGTAAGAGCCCACCTCAAATTGCCAATTCACAGAAAAACATATATTTTTAAATGACCTAGGTTTTGCAGTGTTTTTACTACACTGTCCAGTAGCTTACACACTTGTCTTGGCTTCTACAATAGGCCTTTTGGGCAGCCCCACTTTCACTGGTTGCCCCTTCTCATTCTTTTCCACTGACTCCTACTTCTGTCCCCAGTCTTCTAATATTATCGTGTTTCAGAATCCTGGGCTACCCATTATGTTCTACATACCTCGTCTAAATTGCTTTATTTCATCATAACCGATGACATTTACATGGGTAAGGAAAGTTATCTCCCTCTACCCCACCACCCTGCATTTCTATCCCTGACGTCTCCTCCTGATTCCTTTGAATTCTAAGCATGTAAACATAATGGCCTACTTAACATCTCCACCAGAATATTAAATAAAGAATTCAAACTTAACACAGAAAATGTAGAGCTCTTGATCTCATCTCCTTGTAGGACAGAATTAAAACTTGTTTCTTTCCTAGCCTTCCTCATTTCAGTGAATAGAATTATAATTCACACAATTTCTCAAATGCAAAATTTAGAAGTAATTTTTGATTACTCTCTTTCTCTCAATGACTGTATCTAATTTGTCTCCACTGATTGTAGTTCTACAACGTATCTCCAATCTTGTCTCCCTGTCTACTTCTCCTCATTCGAGCTGTCATTATCTCTCTCCTAAACTTTGGCAATAGCCTCTTTAATGATATTCTTAATTTTCATCTTGATATACATTAATCCATCTTCCACATAGAAAACCAGAGTAATCTTTTACAACAAAAGTCAGATCACATTACTAATCTAGCTGAAAGCCATCCAATGTCTTTCATTAAGCAACTTTTATTTTCAAAGAAGACTTAAAGTTTCCCACTTACATTTACTTGTGTGAATGTAACTTGATATTCCTACCACTGGAAGGTGAGAGTCTATGTTCACTGCCTTTAAATATGGATGGCCCTAAGATTCCAGTGGAAGTGACACTACAGGCAATTAAATTAGATAAAGTCATACCTGATCCCATTAGGACACTTTCTAACCCAGTCTCCATGCCTGAATAAATTCATATCACCTATGGAGGGGCCCATATGGAGAGATACAGCCCCTCCAGCTTCGGCTAAGTCTTCAGGCCATAGTCAGTATTAATTTGCCCACCAGGAAATTGAGCCATCTTGACAGGTGGAACAGAGATCGGCTTTCCTCACCATGCTTTGTCCAGCAGCAGAATTATGAGCCAAGGAAATCTGTGTTTTTGTTTTAAGTCACTAGGTTTTGGGATAGTCTTTTTAAATGCAGTAACAAGTAACTAATATAAATGTTGGTACTGGAAAATGGAGTGTTGCTGTAAAGACCCTTAAACATATAACATTGACTTGGAGATGGGCCTTAGAAGGAAGCCAGAAAAGCCTTGGCAAAGTGTTACCAAGAGCCCAGAGAATGTTGAGGAAGCTCTCTGACAGCTCAAGGGAAGTAGGAAAAATGTGACTGGAGGATGTTTAGTAGCGGTGGAAACTTTGACAACACACTATTACCTGAAGCAACAGGCAAGTTGGAAAATACACCAATGAACATAATGATCAAACTAAGGAAGTTTTCAGGCAGAATACTGGAAGTGTCACCTGGATTCTTTTCACTGCCTACGATAACATGTCAGAGGAGAGGAAAGAGCTAAAAATTAACTCTCAAATATAAGATATTTAGAACTAAAACATAAATAAATAAATAAATAAATAAATAAAATATTTAGAACTTCCTTAGTTTGAAAATAAATCAGTTTCCCTTTCTTAATGTTTCTAGATTGCAAGTGATGTTCAAATTAAGGACTGGCTTAAGGGAGAAAATCAATTCCTCTGTAAAACTCATACTTAAGACCTTAGAGAAATCTAAGATTATCCTTCATATAATTTTGCAAATAATCATCCCTCTAAGGAGCATAAAATGTGCTTTAAATATTCTCTCCATGATACAATAAGGCTCATAAGAATCTCAAGGATGGTGTCCCATGGCAGTCTCATGGTAAGTCTCATTCTCAAGAAAGAGAATGACCTGTCTTGACAAGATCTGTGTTTTTGGCTTTTGTTTGATGGAATGAATTGTACACAAATACACAGAAATCTCACAAATATTAAAATAAGCATATCAACTTGTAAGAAAAAGGGAAAGAAACAGCACAAAATGTGATATGGCTAAGCCCTCAAACCTTTACTAGCAGGGAATAGGTGTAAAAAGTCTTAGAAAAACAGAAGGTGGACTCAGAGGGTAGAATGGGGAAATGATGGAGTGCAGCAAAGAGACAACAATTTCCAGGAAGTAGGACTGAACTCTAATCAAAGAATTGGCAGCATGTGGCTGGCATTTCGGGATTGATATGGACCGGCGACTACTGTGTTCCTTAGCATTCACCACCCCTTTGCATAGGAGTGTCTACAGCAGTTATTCAATGTCTGCCCTCCACTTGATTTTGAGTATTTGGAAAACTAGAAAAATTCTCTTTTTAGGTCGGATGTGTGACATGTATCACACTGTAAAATAAGAGTGCTCAATGAGCTGTATTTGAGGAATTGCACTCAAGGGGAATTATTTTTACCGAAATTGGATTAAGATTATAAGATTTTGAACTTTGAGCTTATGTAATTACAAATTGAGCCCTTTCAGTCTTGAGGGAATGACTATATTTTCCATGTGAGAGGTATATAAATCACCATGGCCTAAAGATAGACGGTGGCAGATTGTATTTTCCAAAGACGGCTGGAAGAAGACTTCCTATCACACTTGTTTCTCTTTCTTTCTCTCCCTCCCTTCCTTCCTTGCTTGCTTCCTGCCTTCCTGCCTTCTTCCTTTTTTTTTCTTGTCTATCTTTCTGACAGGGTCTTACTCTTTCCTGGGCTGGAGTGCTGTGGCTTGTTCGTAGATCACTGTAGCTCAAACTCCTGAGTGCAAACAAGCCTCCCAAGTGTCTTCGACGACAGGTACGCATCCACTCCTGGCTAATTTTTTAATTTTTGTTTTTGTAGGGATAGGGTCTCCCTTTGTTACTCAGACTGATCTTGAATTCCTGGCTTCAAGAGACTCTGCTGTCTCAACCTCCAGAAGTGCCAGGATTACAGGCGTGAGCCACCATGTCCAGCTGCTTTCTTTTTCTTACCATATGCCTTTGATAGTCTTCCCATTAAGAGGTATTCATTTGTCATGAAAATTGGCAAGACTGTCATTACTAATGCTGCATGACTTTTGTGAGTAGGCCATGAAGAGTGATACATTTTCCTAGCTCATTTAGGATGCTTGCTATTAACGCCTGGCCACTATGCTTGTACAAGTCTAAGAGGACTGTTGTGGGAAGGCTCATGTAAAGCAGAATGTAGGCACCGGGCCTACGGTCTGATTGAGCTCTTATCTGATAAGCCATAAGAAGTTGATAGCCTTGTGAACAAACCATCTTGAATCTTTCAGGACCCAGTTTAAACAGTTCAGCTGCTGCTGCATGGATAACTGTGAATTTGTGAGCAAATAAATTAATATAGCTTTTTGTTTTATTTAAACAATTTTTTTGAGACAAGGTCTCACTTTGTCACCCAGGTGGGAGTGCAGTGGCACAATCATAGATGACTGTAGTCTCAAATTCCTAGGCACAGGAGGTCCTCCCACCTCAGCCTCTCCAGTAGCTGGGACTACAGCATACACCACTGTGCCTGGCTAATTTTTTTTTTTTTTTTTTTTTTTGTAGAAACAGAGTCTTGCTATGTTGCCCAGGCAGGTTGTAAACTCCTGGTCTCAAGTGATCCTCTTGCCTCAGTCTCCCAAATTGTTGGGATTACAAGTATGAGGCACTACATTCAGCCCACTATTGCTTTTTAATCCACCAAGTTTTGGACTGGTTTGCCTCCCAGCAGTATATGATTGATAAAACACTGAATATCCTCTTATATTTTCCCATGAAGCTTTGTGAGATTTAGTTTCTATCAACACCCCAAAGTCATGTCATACCATTCTTCCTGTGCTTGCTTTGTTTCACTGACTTTTCTCCTGTTTTCTAAAACTAGCTAATTCTTATCTTCAGGCTTTGTCATTGTCACTCCCTGCTGAGAATATTGTTTGTCCAAATCTTGTAATTCAGATCAAAGTTTATGGATAATATTGTCAAAAATAGAGTCTCTGGCCACTCAACCTAAAGTAACGCACCACAAACTCTAGCCCATCTCCCTATTTATTTTCCTCATGACATTTATATCTATCTAATCTAAATTGTATCAATTTGTCTGTTTATCTAATCTAAATTTCATGCTTTTCACTACTAGCACACAAGTTCTGTTAAGACAGAAGTATCATTCATCTTGTTTTCTTCCCTAACTCCAATACCTGGAACAGTGCCTGTCAGAGAGTGGGCACTCCACAGATATTTGTTGAGTTAATGAATCAGTGGAAATAAATATTAATTCAGCTTTACATTAGAAGAGCAAAATAGAAAGCCAAGATTTAATCCAATTCATATTATAAAACAATACCTTCTTTTAAAAAATTAAATATATTAAATTGGCATAGAAAAATGTTCACCATCTTGTGACTTTATAAAACAAAATTGATTTCTATACTGCTTGGATTATTTCTACAAATTTTCTTTGTATGGTTTTTGCCAATAAACCATATAAAATGAAATTTTCAAATAAAATTTATGTATTTGTTGTTTGAGCTTTTTCTACTTATATGAATCTTATATATATATATATATATATATATATAAAGATATGATTCTGCAATTTTCAGTCTTTTTTGAGAGACAGAGTCTTGCTATTTCACCCAGGCTGGGTGGCTTACTTCAGGCTCAACCTCCTAGGCCCAAAAGATTTGCTCACCTAAAACTCCCTAGTAGCTGGGACTACAGGTGCACACTACCATGTCTGGATAAGTTTTGTAATTTTTGTAGAGCCTCGCTGTATCACCCAGGCTTGTCTGGAACTGCTGGACTCAATTAATCCTTTCACCTCAGCTTCCATCTCAGCCTCCCAAAGTGTTGGGATTACAGGTGTGAGCCACCATGCATGGCCAATTTTCAATTTTTAATGTCAGGCTTTGAGTTTAGTGTCAAAATAAAAAAAAAAAAAATCCAAAAGAAAAAAAAAGTACTGGTAGCACTCAATAAAGGAAAAGACTCCAATTTCTTGGAATTCAGAATGTGGATTCCTTGCATTATAGAGATACAGCTTTTTCATCTAATCAATGGATAAAATAGACAAATAGTTTCATTTTATTTTCTTGGAGTTTAGGTGTTTTCACCCCAAAGTCTGGGTAACAAAGCAAGTCCACAAACATACTTAGAATAACACTTTTCAACAAAAATCAATCCCAAAGAAAGTGAAAGAAATTTATCTACTGATTTTCTCTCTCAAGAGGATCAGTAGCCTAAAATCTCAGAAGTATCTAATTCTGAAAGAATCAGGAGATCTGTTTATGTCATAATCTAGTATTTGCAGCCTGCTTTGATTTTCCTCAGAATTTCCTTGGATATACTTTACTGAGAGAAGTGTGCAAAGTACTCTTGATTTGAGAAGCATGAAAATAAATCCTCAGGCCCAGGGACCATCTTCTACTCTGAGCCATCCCTTTGCCTGTTCTGAGCAACCTCTACTATTGGCTCTTGCAAAAGGACCTTCTGAGATTAGTTGTTGGTAGACTCTAATTGCCTATTATTTCTTACTCATTACTTTACTCTTTGATAAGAGGTGAAAGCCCACGACTTGAACAAATTTTGCACATATATCTTATTCTATTAACCTAATCATATGCAATTTCACTTAAGCATAAACACAGCCATAGGAATCATGACTTAATTTTAATTCCTAACTCACTGTTAGTAAGCCACATGCCTTTACTAACCAATTTCCAATGCAAATAAATAATAACACATATTTACCATATCTCAGTGCCTAGCTCTGTCTGAAGAGCAAAAGATTACATATTTTCTGGTGCTTATCTTGACGTTTCACAGGATGTTTCGTTTATTTTCATACTGTTCCCTTAGGCTACTAGTTGCAGTCGCTTTCTCTACCACCTGCTTTCCACCATATGCTCCTTATCTTTTCTTTAGACTCTTGCTTCATCTTCTTCCTCTATTTATTTGTGACAACTCTTTAGATGATCGGGCTTCTTCCACTTTCCTTATCTTCTGATGGCCCCATAGCATCTTTCATCATTTTCCACATATATTTTTTACTTTATGCCATACTATATTTGTAAAACATATAAAAGATTGCTAGTATTTTTATTTTATAGATGATGAAACTGAAGTATGGAAGAAAAATGACTCACCAGAGGCTGTGATTTGTGGGCCTCTTAGTGGGTTTAATAGGAGGAAAGCAAAGGTGAAATGCCAGAATAGCGAAGGTGGAGAAAGTTGACATGAGTGATAGAGACCTAAGAAAGTGGAAGTTAAATGGTCCAGAGCATAAAATGATCTGAGGAACAGTAGAAAGCAAAAGAGAAAAAGACCTTAAAATTGATGACTCTTCTGTCCTGATAACTTCAAAGTGCATTTCAATTTGAAATCGCTATCATTTCATTGCATGGGGACAAAGGAAAGACAGAGCATTTATCTCTTTCTGAAGTATTCCCAATTCATAAAATCTCTAAGATATTGGGAAAAGAAAACACTGTGGACATGTTTAGTTCTATATCAGTTATTGCCATTTCTTTTCATCCCTTCAAGTACATTTATAAATTCAATTTCACATGTAATTTAACTTCATCTACCTAACATGATATTTTCTACTGACACATTCTGTTTATTACATATTCTGTTTATTATGTATTAATCACATATTTTACTGGCCCTAAATTATGCTTTTATTATACTTGCTTATTTGCAGGTGGGGGCCACGGAAAGGGGGAATGACTTTCAATAGAATCGTAATCTCAAGTATCATCACCTGCACAATGATATCGTCAACAGACTTAAGAAACCTGTTAGCTCCACTTGCTCTAAATTTATCAGTTTCCTCTGGTTCTCTCTATCAGCCTCAAGGTTGGGTTCCTGTTCAATATTTTCTTATTTTTTCTTACTTGTAGTGCCAATGTGTAGAGCTGAAGAGTTTCTACATAATTCAAATCCAAGCGGTGCCCCTAGCATTCTGAAGTACACAAGCTGCAGAAATATATCTAATAACCGAGCATCAGCTCCATGCAACAGTTTTCACTAGGACCTTCAGCAGGGCATACACTAATTACTGCAAAGAGAAAACAAAATTAAAATGAATAATAAACAGAAGATTTATTTGATGAGTATCTACAATGAGGCAGGTTCAAGGTATGTTACGAAAGTCGTGAACTCAAAAGTGGATAAAAAGAGCCAGCCCCACTCCCTTGGAGCTTACATTCTAGTATGAGCAGGGGCAGATAATCAATCAAATAAAACAAGATGTTGAAGAGTAATAAAGGCTATGAAGAAAAATAAAACACTATAATATCATAGGATAGGTAGACACAGATGCGGTTTGGGGGGAAAAATTATATAAATGGGCATATGAGCAGAAAAGCAGATACTCTGATAAGAGGATGAACTAAACTCTGAATAAAGTGAATTTAAGTGAGCCTGCCATGTAGGGAACAGGATTCCGGGACAGGGGAAGAGCAAGTGCAAATATCCTGAGACAACAGTGTGCTGAGAGTGCTTAAGGAACAGCAAGGGGCTCTGTGGCTGGGGTGAATGGGCAACAAGTAGTGTGATAAGAAATGATGACACAGGGGAAGCTAGAGATAAGACCCGGTTCCGACATTCTTCTAAGCCATAATAACAATGTAGGAATTCATTCAACATGTGATAGGAAATCACTGAAAGATTTTAAGCAATAGTAACACTGTCTGATTTGCCATTTAGGAGTCATTTAGAAATCAACAAATTCTATAATTGCTGGTATGTTCAGAATAGTCTGAGTCATACAGCAGAGGAAGCAATGAGGCAAGTTAGGAGGCTACAGAAGTTGTCTGGGTTAGAAGTGATGGTGACTTCAATGGTGGTGGAGGTAGGGAGAAGGGTGAAATAAGAACATGTAGTTAAGGTAGCTCTTGTTACCTTTACTCTGACTGCTGTTCACTGTGGGATCAGTTATGAGGTGTGAGAGAAAGAGGGACGAAAGGTGATTGCAAGGTTCTAACCCTGATCAATTAGATGAATGGTGATACCATTTTCTACATGGGTAACTTTGGAAGACAAGAAAATTTGAGGGCAGAAGATAATAGGAATCAAGAGATTATGCCTGGAGATGTTGAGTTGAGTTTGAGGTGCTTAAAAGATATCTAATTAGAGATAATTATGGTTCGTAGCAGGGAAAGAGGTACTTTAGCAATGTGCATGTGGTCACTTATTTGCTGACTCAACGTGCTGGTGTGAGGAACCAGCTAACTCTCAGAAATTGAGGTAGTGTGAAAGAGAAGGCAAATATCTAGTAGTAGAGATTAGTTGCACTGTTTGAATTATCATGGATAGACCGACAGTGGGAACATTATTAACATATGTGACAAGAAATTCCAGTCATAATTCAAGTAAATATTTCTCTAGAAATGATAACAAATACATTTGCACAGAGTTCCTGAATCCTGAAAGGTGCTGGAAGTGCCTTTAAGAGGCTACAGAGTATGATCTGCTGGAGTTTTCCTGAGCTTGTTAAAAATAGCCCTAGGCCAGACACATGCCATCGTTCAAAATTAAGTAGATCACTCAGCACCTGCTTTCTGTACCCTGTCTTCTGTTACCCTATGTGCTGTCTCAGATACTGATGGGTTCTTGGCTTTCGCTTCTAGGTATAATTGTGATATCTACCTAAGGAAAAGGTAATGATCCTTGGAAGAAGATATACAAGCTGGGTATATATTTATTATCTTAGGATCGAGCTTCCATTACTAATAATAGGCCTCTTGCCTTGACTCCTTTCCCTGTGCTAAGCTCTTACAAAATGCATCGCAGATTTTATCTCATTTAATCCTGGCAACGGTGGTACAAGGCAAAATCTGGTATTATTCTTATTTTCTATTTAAATAAATATAATTGTAAAGAAATTAAGTAAATTGCACAAGGCCTCCCAGTAAGTTGTAGAACAATAAAGATTCAACAGGTACCATCTACTTCCAATGGCTGACAACTTACTACATTAAATTGCTCTTACGAGCATGGGAGAATCTTGGGGAAAATATTTTACAGACTGCTGGAGGTATGTGACTGGTTATTTTGAAATTTAACTCTATTGTGGTCCCAAGAATTTCTGACATCTTTAAAGAGAGTAGAATTTCTAATCCCTCTTGAGATTTTTCAGAGAAAATATCAGATTCCTGTTTTAAAATAGAAGAAACAATTATATTTTTAAGACAGACTCTTTTATTCTAGCAAAATCACTTGAATTAGATATAACTAAACAAATAAAAGGCAGACTCTGATATCAGAAAAGCTATTACAGATTCTTCATTAGAAGAAGTAAAAATGCTCTATATAATAATAGAAAATATGGTCACTGTGATATATCTCTGCAGCCTGGCATCTATTTTTTGTTGTTGTTAATAAGATGAGACTTGGCTATTCTAGAAAACTACAGCTTGTCCTGTGGAGAATTGTGAGTACTTGCTGATAGAAAATAAGAGGCTGAATGCCAAAAGGCAAAGGAACTGTTTTCCTAAGAGTCTTAAGGCCCTGAAGGGCTTCTTCCTCCTCTGGTGATCCAGGAGATAAAGATAAGGAATAGAAATGGAGAATAGCTGGAACAAAAAGGCAAAGAGGTATCATAAAGATGCAGCCTTTGCAAGCACGTACGTACCAAAAAACAGCCACAAACCATGTAAAGTGAACCTATATTAGAAATAGAACTATTTTAAAAAATAATAGATTTTTAAATTTAAACAGAGAATATAATTTTTTCCCAAATACCCATATTATATTTACAATATTAAAAAAAAGCAAATGAAATTTATATGTTATATTAATGGAATTAATGGAATAAAATTAAAAATAGCCAAAATTAATCTTTGAAAATAAAAATATTTTAATTTTTGTGGTAAAGAGGAAATCAAAACTAAAATTACATATCACTTAAAAATGAATCTTACTATATATCAAATCATATGATATCAAAATCATACTCTAAAGAAATTTTGTAGCTGTAAATGTATTTTTTGACTTAGATAAATGAAATTTGAATTCACCTCAAGAAGCTAGCAAAACAACAAAATATTAAGAACTGAAATTAACATAATTTCTGGCCAGTTTGTTAAATAAAACTGAAATCAGAATATTTCCTTGAACTTCCATTAAAAAATACCAAAAACAAGGAAAAAAGAGCAATTTTTTTTCTAGAAAATATTTGCTCTTTGAAATTAAGACTAATAACCAGCTAAAATAGGTTTTTAATCAAAACTAACAAAACTGTTCATCAATATTCATTTCAAGATCCTGGCTTCATGGTGCCCATCAATCCAAAAACTATTTCCTAGACCCCATTAAATATCCACCAATTGCCGTCCTATCAAGACTAGCTTTAAAAGCACTCAGTGAAGGTGTAAGATTGTAATACACACCTCGCTTTCCCTCTGACTTCTCCTTCTTGCGATATTATACCTGTACTCTATCAAGGCGACAGTTTTTATTTCCTGCAGTAGGTCTAACAAACTTA
>PVKP010042896.1:0-17765 GCA_004027715.1 Plecturocebus donacophilus
TTTTTTTTTTTTTGTCTTCCACTCTCTTTCTGCCTATTCTCAATTTTATTGAATATTATGATTCTGTTTTCACTTTTCTTTCAAAATATCAATTATACTTATTTTTAAGTTTTTCTAGTGGTTGCCCTGGAGTTTGCAATATACTTTATAGCCAATCAAGTCCACTTTCAAGTAACGCTGTCCTGCTTCACAGGTAATGCAGGTACCTCATCTCAAGAGTGTTCCCAATTCCTTTTTTTTCTTTCCCATCCCATGTAACACCGCTGTTATGCATTTCACTTACTCAAAAGGTGTAATCATTGATTACATTATTATTAATTAAATGATTATCTTTTCTATCAATTTAGAATTAGATATGTGTAAGATTTTATTTCACCTTCATTTATTCCTTCTCTAATACTCTTCTTTTCTTTGTATAGATCCACATTTCTGACATTTCACTTTCCTCATATGTTGCGATTTTCATGTAGCATTCCCTGTGGGCCTCTTCTGCTTCTAGGCCTGCTCCACAGCTTCCCTGCAGGCCCACATGTAGGGCTCAAGATTTGTAAACAGACTTATCACAGAGGCAGGGCCAAGTGCTGCCAGATCCTCTAATGAGAACCAGTCAACTGGGCATTAAGAGAAAACAAAGCCCCAGCTGCAAAATAGCAGAGATTATCCAAGCCTCACATACAGGAGTGTCCATAGCAAGGTAGCAGCTAGGCAGTGACCTGCACTTATACAGTCCTCAGCTTGCACACCGGCCAGCCACGGGCCTGCCCAACTCCATCAAATCCATCCAAGGCTGGAGCCCTCACTGCTCTTTGACAATAGCAGTTGCCCCCATCTCAGCACCTCAGCCTTGATCTGTTCCTCCCTGCCCTGGCCTGGAAGGTCTCAGTGATGACATGTCCCCTGCATGGCTCCAAGGGGACTCCTTCACATCTGCAGAGAGTTGGTGCTAGGGCTTGGGCAGCTCTCATCAGCAGCTGAAACCAGCTGAGCTTCTGGGTCTCAGATGGCTGAATAGTGAACATTTTCTCTGAGCAGAGCTTAAAAGGACCCTGAACATATTCTGAGCATGGAGCACTCACTCACTGAGAGCTGGCAGCATCCCTCTGTCCATCCAAGCCTCAGTGACAGGGTGAAGGGGAGGCACTCACTCCTTGCTGGCGTCACAAGGCCTCCTCATCTCTGTGCTCCCTGAATGGCAGCTCTGGGATGTGTGGAAACGTCTTTCTGCTGTGTCTTCTGGGGTGAAATCGTTTTCTAGCACTGCTTTTTCCTCCCTCACACTGCTCACCACCTCTCTATCCACCACTCACTAGCAATGGGACCTGGCGCAGGGCTGCGGGAAGGGATGCAGCAGGCTCACGTCTCTGTGGAAAGCAGGGCGAAGTCCTGTCTAAAACCAGGTTCCAGCCTCTAAAGAGAAGACTTGTGAGCCCTAACTTTTTTCCATCTGGAGATAGGGAGGAAGAGGGTATAGCAGAGTTCAAGTTACTGAAGAAATGTGTGCAACAGGTTGTGGTGAGCGCCAGACCTACCCATCCTGAGGACCCTTTGAAAGGACCTTTTTAAAAAGATATGTTTGTAACTAAGTGATACACCTTTCCCAAACCTAATTACAAGACATTTCTGCACATAAGACAAGCAATAACTTAATGGCAAACTGCTGGCAAGCTCATGAGTGTGGTGTCCTCAACCCTGCTGTAAACTGTCTTTTTCTTTCTGATGCTCATTTGAATGAATGTTTAATCATACACTTCCCAGCCATCTCTTGTAATGTATTTAGGGTTGCCAGAAAAGATTTCCAATGGCTTATGGACCTCAGATGAAATGCATTTCCTCAACTCTTGCCTTGTTCTCTAATTAGAAGGAAACTGCTTAATCCCATATAAACGTAAATGCTATTAACACCCATGGATATCCTAGGATGAAAAGGAACTTTAGCTGGTAGCAGGCTACTTTTTATTAAGGTAGCAGTCATTTACCCAGCTCTAAGTGGGCCTTTGCGGGGCCTGCAGGCCCTGGGCGGGAGCCAGGCAGTGCAGGACATGCTCTGGGGCTTGGGGAAGCCGCCACCCCATTCTCCTCTTGTACCTCCTCATGCACCTGCCTGTTGTGAATTAATCAATACTGTGTTCCGGCTCCATTATGAGCCTTTATTGACTTTGCTTTTCGTCCCTTTGACTCACTTTGGCAATGTCATTAGCCTTTTCAAAATCAAGATCTATTATTTTCATTTTTTAAGTCATTCAAGTGTGCACTGCATGAATGCACTTTAATAAACCAAGCCTACTCATTCTCATACCTCTGCTTTATCCTCTAAAGATAAGTTTCTCCTAATGCTTATTCTAGTGCGCAATGAAATTTTTTTGCTCCAAGAGTGGAAAGGAAGACCCTTCTATTTTTCTAGAAACTTCATATTACTTTTTCTTCAAATATCTAATTTCACCAGTTTTCAACAAGGATGTCTGTGATGTGCCGGTCTCTCTAGATGATATTACAATGCTTCACATCCAAGAAAATCAAACCATCTCAATCCCCAGCAAGCACCCAGCAAGCTCACCCAGCCTCACCCTGGCCATGGTGTGCACAGTCGGCTGAGGCCCCATGTGGCCTGCCCTGGTTGGCTGGCGGACTCCCTCACTCCCTTCCTCAGGAAGCCTTCTGTGACCCTCTGGGAAGCCCAGGGGTGTCTCTGACACACGTCTCAGATGTCTTTCATTTGTCAATTTATTTCATTTTTTGTGGGGGAGGAGGTGGGGGGCAGGGTCTTCCCTGTCTCTAGGCTAGAGTACAGTGGAATAGTCACAGCTCAAACACTCTTTACTGTGCTAAGGAGTCTACATGCTATGACTGTGCTACAGAAAAAGCACAGACCTAAGTATGCCATATGGGGAATGTTTGAGGGACTGTGACAGGGCACCTCAGAGGAGTGTCGGTAAGAGAGCACAGTCTTCCAGCAGCCGGAAAGGAGGACGAGACAGCACACAGGTTGCTCCGCTGTGGCGATCTAACTACCTATGCATCTGGGGAAAGATCCCAACGAAAAGACTTTGGTTAGGTGATAATATGCGGGCAAGTTTTAAAACCTACTTTTTATTGTCATAATTTTTCTTTGTACAATAAATGGAAATGATAAAAAGCTTAGGAGCATTTATATAAACCCACAAGTAAGGCAGAAATCATGAGGCCCCTCATGTTGTCGTCTCCACGTGGAGGAGCAGAGGAGCCGGAGAGGCAGAAACATCTCTGAGGTGGGCTTTTCTTCCCTTGGTTCTAGGCACTGTGGTTGGCGTGGACGAGAGCACTGCTTTCTCATGGCCTGTGTGTGACCGGTGTGGCAACGGGAGATTGGAACAGAGGCCAGAAGACAGGTAAAGGGACAGGGGCTGTCCTGAAAACTCCGGAACCCAGAGGGCACAGCAGCAACCCAGCCCCAGAGCTTGGGCCTTGCTGCCTCAAGTGTCTCACCTGAGAGCTCAAGGGGCAACCTCCGCCTCTGCTGAGCGGCAAGGGAAGAGGCTCCTGGAGCCCAGTGGGTTGTTCTTATGGAGATTTCTGCTTTTTCTTGCACTGCTCCTGTTATGAGATAAAAGTGCTGGTTTTTGTCCCCACCTCCTTTATTATCAGCCAGGAGAATAAAGAAAAACAGGACAAACATGAATAAGTGAGACAAACTTGGTAACTGTACAGCTTGGCCTTTGTGAAATATGCAGACATTTACAGAGACCACGTTTACAGTGAGCTGCTACTGGACAGATGTCCCTCCCCACCCCACTGCGCTGCCCTCCCTCAGGGTCTGGGCCAGTGTCAGTGCAGTTCACCCCTGTGGAGTCAATGCTCCAGCCTCCCACGTGCAGTGTCATATGATAGAAAGGGACAGGCCCATTACTTTTCTGCTTCTTAACAGCCAGGTGCGGTGGCTTACACCTGTAATCCCAGCACTGTCAGAGACCAAGCAGGCGGATCACTTAAGGTCAGGAGTTCGAGACCAGCCTGGACAACACCGTGAAACCCCATCTCTACTATTAATTTTAAAAACACACAAATTAGCTAGGCATGGTGGCACACACCTATAGTACCAGCTACTCAGGAGGCTGAAGTAGGAGAATTGCTGGAACCAGGGGGAGGGGGAGGTTGCCGTGAGCTGAGATCACGCCGCTGCACTCCAACCTGGGTGACAGAGTGAGAGCAAGACTCCATCTCAAAAAAAAACCACAGCAAAGAGCAAATGTTTCCTTGACGCGCCTATGCTGGTGGCCTTACACAAGCCATGGCTAGACCATGTGAAAGAGATAAGGGAGCACGTGTGCAAGTGTGCATGGTAGCACAGAGCAGTGGCCATGCTAGCATCTGAGAGCAGGCTTTCTCTCCCCATCTGGGGGGCAGCCTGACCCCTGGCCTGCCTTCCTGGGAGGCTCATTATCCCTCCTCTGCTCCTCTCCTTGGCCTCCAGCCAGTGCTACTCAAAGATGATGTTCATCCCTTGGACAGGCTGAGTCCAGGCAGCTGTGGGCCTCTCTCAGAAACTTGATGCTGAGAGTAAAGCCCCATTTTCTATCTGAGCAGACACTCATGTTTAGGAAAATGTCTCCCGCTGGAGCTTTCCTGACTGATGCCTCTTGGGGCCTTGTCTTCCCTTGGCTTTTCGTATACCAGAGGCGCCTTTTCCTGTGGGGACTGCTCCCGGCTGGTCACATCTCCTGTTCTCAAGAGGCACCTGCAGGTCTTCCTGGACTGCCGCTCAAGACCCCAGTGCAGAGTGAAGGTCAAGGTAGGGGCCAGGCCGGAGCATGCACGCACTCGTAGCTCACTCCAGCATAGCGAGGGTGAGTCTGAGCTGAAGCAGGTGCACATCCTCCTGCACACCTGCAGAGGCGCTGGGACTTGGCTAGGATGGGTTGCATCTGGAGCTCCCTCTAAGTCCTAAGAGTTTCCCTGGGAAAGGTGGGAGGATGCACCCTGTTTGAACACAGTCTCTCCATGTTAAAACACATTTGACCTAAGGCCATGAGACTGAAGCTCTGAAGACAGGTAGTTTGGATGTGGCGTGTTAATTTTCGGGAGACAGTGATTTCACCGGAGCACTGACTGCATTGGAGGGAGTCTAACCCAGCCCTGCTTCTGCCGTTGCAGCTGTTGCAGCACAGCATTGCTTCCCTGCTGAGGTTTGCCACCGGTGAGGATGGGGTAAGTCCAGGGGGCCCCATACTTGGTAGCCTCACCCCACTCCCAAATGTGTTTTGTTACAACAGATTGCACTAGGAAGTGGTGTAGATGCTTGAGAGTGAAGCGCAGATATGTCTCATCACTTCCATTCAAGCCAATGGGATGCTTTCCTCTGTGTAAATGAGGTGATTTTAGATCCACTGTGATCTAAAGATCTTTAGATACAGGAATCTGTCCCCTGGCTTTTTTTTTTTTTTTTTTTTGACAGAGTCTCACTCTGTGCCCAGGCTGGAGTGCAGTGGTGTAATCTCAGCTCACTAAAACCTCTGCCTGGTTCAAGCGATTCTCCTGCCTCAGTGTCCCAAGTAGCTGAGACTACAGGTACGAGTGACCACTCTTGGCTAATTTTTTATTTTTAGTAGAGACAGGGTTTCACCATGTTGGCCAGGCTGGTCTTGAACTCTTGACCTTAGGTGATCCTCCCGCATCAGCCTCCCAAAGTGATGAGATTACAGGCATGAGCCACTGCGCCCAGCCGGTCCCCTGCTTTGATCACAGCAACACAGTCTTGAGGTTGGAGTGCTACTGCCAAGGTGTCACATTAATAGGATGGAATTCCCTGAAATGCTTTTTTTTTTTTTCTTTTTTTAAACACTGGGTATTCCAGACTCTGGATAGTTGGTAATGTGACTGTCCAGCCCTGAGAGTCACTGTGGTGACAGTAAAGTGGGGTTGCTCCTCCAAGAAAAGTCACCTAAATATATAATTGATGGGCCAAAGAGTTTCTGCTCTGTGAAAATTGACCCTCATAAATGAAGCATCTGTCCTGGAGATGCCACCTCTGTCTTGTCAAAGCCATTTAAAAATACCACAAGTGGCTCATGGAATAGCCAGGGAAGGGCATTGGGGACTAGCCACTCAGTGGCCCCTGGGCACAGCCCAAGTTCACAAGAGGCACCTGGAACCCGAGTGGGCTCCATATCCAGGGAGCTGACTTGGGCCACCCTGGACAGGAGTGTGGTGACTGGGGAGGCCCATCACGCCTGGAGCTCTGTGGTCAGTCAGATAAGGGGTCTTTGTCTAATGGGTCCCCATGACCAGACTCTAGCCAGAATTTTTTTATTTTCTTTTAGACAGTATCTTACTCTGTCATCCAGGCTGGAGTACAGTGGCTCAACCATAAGCTCACTACAGCCTTGAACTCCTGGGTTCAAACTATTCTCCTTCCTCAGCCTTCCAAATACCCAGTCCAAATTTATGGTGACTTGACCCGTCCTATGGAGACTCCTCCCTGCCTCATGGCCCCTGCCACCCTCTCCCCCACTGCACCTCAGAAGGGGCCAGCAACCCTGCGAGGCAGAGTGGCAGTTTGTCCTCTCTCAGCGAAACTGTGTCTATCAGAGCTGGATTAAATTGGAACATGGACAAGTCTATGAGCAGAATCTTTGGGGATCACAGGTGACTGCACACTAGAATCACCTGCAAGCTCAAAAGAGTTTCTGCTCTTGGCCAGGCGTGGTGGCTCATGCCTGTAATCTCAGCACTTTGGGAGGCTGAGGCGAGTGGATCACCGGAGGTCAGGAACTCGAGACCAGCCTGGCCAACATGGTGAAACCCCATCTCTACTAAAAACAAAAAAAATTAGCCAGGTGTGGTGGCACACACCTGTAACTCCAGCTACTCAAGAGGCTGAGAATCACTGGAACCCAGGAGGCAGAGGTTGCAGTGAGCCAAGATCGTACCACGCTCTGGCCTGGACTACAAAGCAAGACTCCTTCTCAAAAAAAAAAAAGGTTCCTGCTCCCTCCTGGCATAATGCCCACCAGCTTTAAAGCTCTTCACAGACCCTGAGCACCAGCTCAGACCCATCCCCTGAAATGCTGCGCACAGGGATTGACACTGAGGCAAGGCTGTGGAGGCTCAGCAGCAGGCCATTCCCCAGTGGTGCAAAGGTTGAGTCCTCGCCACAGGCCAGGAACTGAGCCTACCTTGTTCTCACGTTTCCCCATTCAACCTTCCAGTGTTCCAACAAGGTGGAGTCCATATTTCCCTGCAGTGCCAAGGGCAAAGACATCCCACAGAGGGAAAGTCATTGTTTCCCTACAGAGTGACCACCTGCAGAGCTGGGAGCCAGCCCAAGGGGCATAGTGGGGAACAGCATATGTGCTTTTCTGCCCTTAAGGGAGTTGAAGTGTGTAACAGGCAACCGACCACACAGCAGTGCCTGTCAGCCAACTCCTTGTCTCCTTGTCTGAGTCCTGGGGGGAGGGAGGAAGAAAGGAGGAGGCAGTGCCCAAAAAGGGGGTAGCTGCCCACAGCCTGCCGCTGACTGGGTAGAAGTTTCCAACTAGCAGAGTTTGAGCAGGTGGTAAAGATGGCAGATCTGGGTTTTCCAGGAACACATCTTCATGGAGACTACTGGGAGAAAGCATTAGAAACACACCTGTTTGAGAACATGTAAGAAAATGAACTGCAACCCACAACCTCAACACATTCAACCAACAACACTTGCGCATGGCACACAGCTCCCCAGCTACTCCATGCTGCTCAGAAGGGTGGGGCGGTGCTGTGGCAGCAGCTGCCTGCTGGTCCCTGCAGACTCTTCAGGAGGGCACCCTGGTTGCCATCCAGGAAGCCTCCAGCAATGGACAGCGCCTGACACCCCTGCTGATCCTCACCCCTCTTTAGAGATGCAGAGAACCCTGGTAGGAATCCTTCCTTCACCTGGTTTCCTTCTGGCTAAGGCGTTTGTTCCTCCTACACATTTAGCTTTTCAACTAGAATATTCCCATAGGTAAAAGCCCTGCTTATAAAGAGCTCAAAGGTGTGTGTATATGAGTGCACATATGTGCACACGTTTGTGAAGTCTGTGCATCAGAGCACCTTTGCCTGTGCCCATGGGCATGTGTATATGTGTCCACTTGAGTGTGCTGTTATGTACATATGCTTGACACATGTGTACCTGTGTGCATGTGTGTGTATGTGTGTATGGTATATGCACTGGTCAAGGGCCAGAGGGTGACAGCAGCCCCAGTATCACCTTCTTGGGTGCTCTGGCTTCAGGGCCAACACCAGTGGCTGTGGGTAAGCTCCAAGTCTGGAAGTAGACAGTTTAGGAGGCTCTTTACCCCACGCCCAGCTCTACTCACAGTGGGTGATCAGGTCTTTACCACTAATCTGGAAAGAAGCTGATAGAAGATGGGTGCCAGAGGGGACTGGGTGGAGACATTAGCTGAGAGCTACCCAGTATGGATTCTGTCAGTTTTCTGGGTGAGCATGCACATTCACCAAAATTCAGATAATCAAATTGGGGCTTTCCACAAGAACCGTAACTCCATTCCCTGGGGCAAACACACTGTTTCAGTTAAGATGCGTGAGTGTTAAGTTTCATGCCTTTACTGTAACATGGTCAGGCTGCAGATGTAAAAACAATAGGATTGTCTGTAGTTGTGCATCTCATTTCTCAATAGTAACGTTATTGTGACATGGAACTTGAAGTGTATTTCCTCAGCTTTTAGAAAAGGAAAAGTTAAAAGAACATATATAGTGATTTTTTAAAAGAGAGACACATTTTATACATGTGCAGACCCACATTCATGTGAATAGTGCTTGAGAGTTTGCTGATATGGTTGTTTTAACCTCTTCATGTTAATTTCTCCCACACATAAAAGATTTATTATTTGGGCAAAGTGGCTGATGCCTGTAATCCCAACACTTTGGAAGGCCCAGTCGGGCGGATCACCTGAGGTCAGAAGTTCACCTGGCCAACATGGTAAAAACCTATCTCTATTAAAAACACAAAAATTAGCCAGGCATGGTGGTGTGCACCTGTAATCCCAGCTACTTGGGAGGCAAGGCAGGAGAATCGCTTGAACCTAGGAGGCAGAGGTTGCAGTGAGACGAGTTTGTACCAGCCTGGTGACAGAGTGAGACTCAGTCTCAAAAAAAAAATTATAATTTAAACTCCATTTACAGATGATACAGCCAAACCTAACATTTTACAAATAAATGATTCTCTGCTGACTTTTTCCAAGTCAGGATTGCGTACTTTTACTCCAGAAGACCACAGGGTCATCTGTTTCACACTTGCACAAACATGCAAGACAGCTGAAACTGTAAGAGACCAGCAGCCGGGCACAGTGGCTCACACCTGTAATCCCAGCACTTCAGGAGGCCGAAGCAGGCGGATCACCTGAGGTCAGGAGTTTGAGATCGGCCTGACCAACATGGAGAAACCCCATCTAAAAATACAAGATTAGCCAGGCGTGCTGGCACATGCCTGTAATCCCAGCTACTCGGGAGGCTGAGGCAGGAGAATCGCTTGAATCCAGGAGGTGGAGGTTGCAATAAGCCAAGATGGCACCACTGTACTCCATCCTGGGCAACAAGAGTGAAACTCTGTCTCAAAAAAAAAAAAAAGATACCAGAAGGGTGTCCAGCTCGCCGCCTCCACCCTCCCTCCCCATGCGGTGACCCCCCTGTTTCTGCACCCCCTGGTGTCTCCTCCAGACCAGCAACCTGGAGGCTCTGTCTTGCTCGCTGCCGTCTCTTCAGCGACAGTCCCACATGGGCTTGTGATAAACCCCCACGCGTGAGTAACTGAGCAGCTGCACTTGCTGTCTGTGCTACCTCAGAACCCTTGGGAAGGCCTCAGCTTCCACTGCCAAGTTCCGTCTCTTTGCCTGTCTTGACCAGTAATTCCCACTGCCCCATCACTACATTAAACCATCCTGTTGACCTTATTCTTTTTCACGAAGGAAGCCAAAACACTTGACAAAGCACAGTAAATAGGCACCATGCCAGTCTTGCAAATGGGAAAATGAAAGTCCCCCCACAAGTTGGCATCAGTAGTGTTCACATCCTAGACTGATCTTGACATTTATTGTTACAAACCATTTCAAAACTCAGTGGCATCAATATTCATTCTGTGCACAGAACTCTTGTTTGGACAGGGTTCCATCAGGACAGCTCCCCTTGGCTCCACTGGGCATTAGCGAGTGTCCCCAAGGCTGGCAGGAGTCACAGAAGGCTCCTATGTCCAGCCACAGCTCTGGCCAGACCCCCTCACAGTATGTGCCTGGATCCCAAGGGCCAGCTGGAAGCTGGGCGCCTTTCCTAACCAACCGTGGAATGTCATTTGGTGTCCTTTCCAGTGCACTCTGTTCATGAGAAGCCAGACACTGAGGCCAGCTCACACCTGGGGAAAGGCAGTGAGACACACACCTTCAAAGGGAGGGCACCAGGAGCCACACTCTGCCTGCTTTGGCCACGTTGTCTGGCTTCCCCGGCCTCAGTCTCTTTGGCCATAACACCATAATGATGGGAGGGGTGAGTTAATAGATACCGAACAGAACTGTTGTAGCAACTGCCAAGTGCCTTGCACAGAGGAGGGGTTTGGGGTCCCCACGATATTACTCTGCAAGTGGCACTGCCTTCTAGAGCTTTAACCTCCCAGAAGGCCAGATAGGGAATATCGCAGTGCTTTTGAGCCTTTATTTTCAGCCCTACCTCCAACGGCAAACACTCTGCATGCAGCTTGATCTATAATAGGGTGCACCACACCCCCTCAGCCTCATCAGGGATGGGGGCCAGGGTTCCCTGTGCTTGTCTCATCTGGAGATGAAACTCATCTGGGACTAATGAAAAAGAATGCACCAGCACTTTGGGAGGCCGAGGCGGGTGGATCACGAGGTCAAGAGATCAAGACCATCCTGGCCAACATGGTGAAACCCCGTCTCTACTAAAAATACAAAAAATTAGCTGGGCGTGGTGGTACATGCCTGTAGTACCAGCTACTAGGGAGGCTGAGGCAGGAGAATTGCTTGAAACCTGAAAATAGAAGTTGCAGTGAGCCGGGATCGTGCCACGGCATTCCAGCCTGGTGATAGAGCGAGACTGTCTCAAAAAAAAAAAAAAAAATGCAAAGAAAAAGCTAAGTCTCATGACAAAAACACTGAGAATTTTAGCCCAGTGTAACTAGAAGAAATGGGATCCTATTAAGGAAGGAAGTTTGGGGCAAGGCACCAGGAAATCCCTTGACCGGAAGTGTTGCTAGATTGGGGAAGTGTCCCAAAGGAAGTGGGAGACAGCTGTGAGCACTGCACGCCCAGCCCCTGTCTTCCCAGCAGAGCCTGTGTGCATCTTGTCCCAAGTAAAAACAGAATTCAG
This sequence comes from Plecturocebus donacophilus, assembly GCA_004027715.1. NCBI lineage: Eukaryota > Metazoa > Chordata > Mammalia > Primates > Pitheciidae > Plecturocebus > Plecturocebus donacophilus. Next base: position 11,329 of record PVKP010042896.1, read on the forward strand.
TTCCTAGAACAGGGTAGGTAGTTCCTTCACTTGCCAAAATAAATGGGGCTTTTTTTATAGCGGCTCTTCATTTGTTTCTCCTTCCTACCACTGTTCTCAGCCATTTGAGGAGTGAAAGGTCGTGGACTGGGGAAAGGGCCTTCCACTGTGGCTCTCTGGTTTTCTGTGTTGTTGGGAACAGAACGTCCCAGGCTGTTTGCTTTAACCAGTGTGCCTTTATCACTGCAGAGCTACGAAGTGAAGAGTGTCCTCGGAAAGGAGGTGGGGTTGTTAAATTGTTTTGTCCAGTCCGTAACCACCCACCCCACGAGCTGCATTGGATTGGAGGAAATCGAGCTTCTCAGTGCCAGAGGGGCCTCTGCAGAACACCAGCAGTGGCCGCAGGATCTGTGAACTTTGCAGTGTGGCTGCAAGGGTGCTGCTGGTGGTAATTTGGGGTAGTTATTTGTTAACTATGTACACACTGAACATAGTTTACAATCTTGAAACTTAGATATTTCTGAGGAAATGTTAATAAGATGTAACAGTTTTGTAAACTTACAAATCAAAATAACCCTTTAATACAGTTTTTATGTTTTTTATTTTCTACAAATTTATGGACATGTTGACTCCTGTTTTCACGTTGAATCTTAAGCTTGAGCTCATTTGGTATTTTATACAATATCAGAAAAATATTCTGTTCATTTGTAATTTTAACACGTTGAACATTTTACCATGATTGAGCATGTTTTTCTTACAGTATGTTTTAACATTCCCCCAAAGAATACCCTGCAAAGTGTAAACTTTTGTCCCATATTGTGATATTACTGTTCTGCTACAATAAATGTCAAACCTAAGTATTTTGCAATTCACTACTTTGGGGAAATTTTTCAGGAAACTGTATCAGAGGTGAAATTGTTACCCATAAAGTGTAGCTATCTAAACCGGTGTGATTGTGGCTCTGCTGAGTGGAGGTGGGGATAGCTGGCTCCACCACACGCCTGTTTAATCAGGCTGGGTAATGTGCACGGAGAGCAAAGATCACAGACTAAGGAGCAGTCGGTTATCATTTGCTTTGTTGGCAGAGATTTAAACCAAGAATTATCTTTGGACACTAAAGATTTTGTTCCCCTCCTTATAGCAATATAATCATGACATGCCATGGTTAATTACATAATATACACGTAGCAGCCCATGACCAGGAAATGGTGCCTAATACCAAGTGTTCTTGGACTAAAAGCAGAGGGCCTTTTTGGGGGCGATTAAACCTTAAAACATTGTAAATTACTGGCAACATAGCCGGTGTTCAGCAGTGGTGTGACTGCCCTTTTCATCCACTACATGACTATTCTGTCCTTTTTGGCCCAGTAGAAAATCTACTTGACTCGTCCACATGACTGAGGAAAGTGAAAGCAAACTCCCGGGAAAGCGGGAGATGATTCAGCCAGGCTTCTGGTTGGCCTGAGCCCTCCTCCAGCCCCTCGCCCGTCTAGCAGCCTCTATAGTTAGGGAGCTCTTGGACTGTTTTCAGCAGGGCCCCCCCAAACAGCCAACCCTTCCCCAGGTCTGGGTTCTTTGGGAGAGCACCTTCTGCTGGAAAGCTGCTAGCTTACCTTGAGCTCGTGCTCCACTGAGCTTAGGCAAGTTAAAGCCAGGAGGGAGCCTTTAGCGAGTTTCAAAAGCCATGTAGAACCTCTCTCCTGAGCACTTCGGGCCTCCGCCCCACCCCACCCATACACACACACACCTGGCGCCCGGGTTCCCAGGTGCGTGCTCGCTGGCTGCGGGTCCGGAGCACCCTTCCCCAGCCGGGTCCTGCGTCACCGGCGGGCGTGCAGGAGTCGCTGTGAACATAGGAAGCAGGGGAGATTTCAAATGCTGCTTTATTCTTACGAATAATGTAAAAATTGATATTAAAAAGTGAGCATGCTCAGTCTTTTCCTCATCTACAATACAAAGGGTTTGAGAAGTCTTTTTTTACAAATGTACCTTAGCTGCATCAACAGGAGTAAGATGTAGAAAAAGCTACCATTACAAAAATAATTTAAGGGAAAATAAACACGTTTAGCTTCTCTCGCAGTTCAGTGGTGGTAAGTCCAGGCTGTAGCTTCTTTGCGCTCCTATGTCCCAAGAAACTGCAGCAGGCGCCCGGCGGCTCTGGCTGCGCCGGGTCAGGGCGCGCTCCGCTCCGGGCCGTCGGGTCTGAGGTATGGGTCGTTGCTGAGTCTCTCTCGCCCCGGCCACGCGTTACCGGCAGTCGGCAGCCCCGGCGGCCGGCAGGAAGGGCGGGCTGGGCAGCTGCTTGAAGAACTGCCGGAGGCCGGCGAGGTCCCGCGTGAGCTGCTCCACGCGCTGGTGAAGCTTCTCGTTCTCGGCCGACAGCTCCACGAGCTTCTGCTGCATCTCCTGGTTCCGCCGCTTAGCCTTGTCGCGGCTCTTGCGCACCGCGATGTTGTTGCGCTCGCGCCGTTGCCGGTACTCCGGGCTGCCGCGGTCCGGGCCCCTCTTGCCGGCGCTCTTCTCCCGGGCGGGGCCGGGCGCGGAGGTCGGCCCCGGGCTGCTGCGCGGCGGCTCCGGCGACGTGGGAGGAGTGGGCTGTCCGGCGGCCGCCAGGCTGACCACGGTCTGCGCGCAGGCGGCCACCTGAGCGGGCAGCAGCGAACCGGGCGCGTCGCCGTCGCCCCAGTCGGGCTCGCGCTTGAGTGGGCGCGGAACGGCGGGTCCCGGGCCCAGGGGGCGCGCGGGGCCGCCGGGCAGCAGCTCCAGGGGGCCTGCGCCGCCCGCCTTGTGATTGCTGTTGAAGAGATCGGCGAAGAGCTCGTCGTGGCACAGCTCCAGGGTGGGCACTGCGGCCATGGAGTCGATGTAGGCGCTGAAGTCGATGGCGCTCTCGTCGTCGTACATGGCGGGGGCGGCAGCACCCGGCTCGCCCAGAGCCCCCGGCTCGGCCCCGCGGCCCGGCTTGCCCGCCCGGCCCGGCTCGTAGAAGGGCGCGGGCTCCGCTGGCCAGGGCGCGCCGCGCGCTGGGCCGTCCAGGCTGAAGAGCGCGGCGCTCATGGCGGCGTCGGGCCGGGCTCTGCGTCCAAGCGCAGCTGTCACCTCGCTGGGCCCAGCCCCGCCGCCTTTTCTAGCCCGGGCTGACGCGCACGCCCCGCCCCGGGGCCGCGGGGGAAGGGGCGGGGGCGCCCTGGGAGCCCCCGGAACCGACCCGAGCCTTCCCGGGCCGCGCCCTCTCTCTGCTCCTCCCCGGGGCCCCCTCCCCGGCCCTGGGGACCCCCAGCCCGCCCTACAGGAGCGGGTGCGCGCTGCTGCCCCCGCCCGGCCCGCGCGGCTGGGAATAACACTCCCTCTGCCCGCACTCCAGGGCTTTCTCTCCTTCCTGTTTGTGGGCTTGGAACCTCCTCGCTCCTCGGGGCTCGGAGTGAAATCAAAACCAGGACTTGGCCGCAGCGCGCGCGTCCCAGCCCGGCTCCCGTCGCGGGAGAGCGGGGGTGGGAACCCGTGGGAGGGGACCCGCGCGTCCAAGGACTCCCCCGACCGTGACCACGCTCCTGAGACCCTCTCCCGGCACCTCCACTGCGGGACCAGATGCGGAAGGAGGCGCGGGGGCCGGACATGGGGTCGGGACGTGGGGACAAACACAGCCTCGTCGTGGGGTCTCCGGGCGGCGGCCTGGCGGGCGGGGAGGGCTGCCCGCACCGCATTCGGGCGCCTCGGGGAATCTGGGCGGGTTCTCGCTGTTTTCCTCGGAGGTCCGCAGTCTTGCCCAGCGAGGCGGCTGCTGCGTCCCGGCCGATAAGGCGGCGGGACCCCCTCGCTAAGAGCAGAGCAGATGGGGGAGACGCGCTCGCGACCTTGCGTCCTCCGCCGGCCCCTCGAGGTGCGGGCACCCCGGCCGGACGCAGCTCCCCGACCCCACTGAACCCGGTGCCCCCCGCCAGTTCGGGCGCCCGCGTTTCTTCGAGGTCTACAGAAGCAGTGCCATCGTGTGGCGGCATCTTGCGTTAGATGCGTTTTTAGTTCCAGGCCCTTTCCCTGCTAAATATTCCAAAAGTGCCTTGAACCTGAAATAGTTGGGTCCCTTTGGGGAGACAGGTAAGATTTCTGCCAGTAGCTACGGCAGGGTGCAGATGGGCCTCGACTCACGATAGGGTTACATCCCGGTAGATCCGTCGCACACTGAAACTGTCTTAGGCCCAACGTGCATTTTCTACTTAGATATTTTCAATTTATGGCGGGTTTCAAGGAGCCTGCCCAAGGCGTGTTGCCTTCGCACCATGGGAAAGGGAACCGTCGCTAGTCGGGCTGGCTGCACTACGTTGCTAGCTCTTCACATTGTAAAATGCTTGAAAAGACACAGTAAATAGCAGGAATTAAAGACACAGGAAATAAAGATTTCGGTCCCAGCTGCCACCCTTGAACTAAGTGCCCTCGAACAGGCTCTGGGCCTCACGGGCTTATCTGTGAAACACGGTCGGATGCCCCCTTTCCAATGCTGATAATCGGCTGAGGAGCAACACTGGCCTTTGTCTTCTGATGGCCGCACACTGGCGCACATGTCTGCTTGAAACAGGCTCCCAGGCGTGGACACGTGAACACACTTTCAGGTACTCATGACCTAGCAGGATGGCTTACCTAGAACTTAGTGCAGTGAACTGCCTGCTTCTGCCAACACAGACACCACCTATTGAAGGCCAGACGCAAACATGATTTCAAGCCCTCTTGAAGCCTGTGATGTCCATCTTACTGTTCTACAGGTAAAATGGGGCTGAGTAAGGGTGAGCGATCTCTAAGTGTTAGACTCTGCCTGACTCCACACTGTAAGATGCCACACCTGAGTAGCTACTCAAGGCTGGCTGAGCAGAAGCCTGCATGAGGCTTAAAAGGCCACACAGCACAGTGATTAAGAAGGCCACCCAAGGTTAGACCGGCAGCATCTGAACCCAGCTTAAGTCAGTTCAGCTTTTCCCATTCAGGGAAAAATGCTCTTCCCAGTCAGGCAGACCTGGCAGTGAGTGCCAGCTGGCCACTACCCAGTCCAGAGGGTAAGAATCTGTCTCCACTCAAAGTATGGCCTAAAGTTTAGGCTGCCTCCGGGGACCGGAGGACTCTGCATCATTTACATGTGTAAAATAGGAAACTCGGGGCCAGAACATCCCAAACAGACACTCTCACTTACCTACGTTGGAGGACGATGCCTGTTCATGATACATCGGGTGCTTCATTAAGTTTGTCCTTTACTTAGCCGGGTGTGGTGGCGCAGGCCTGTCGTCCCAGCTACTCGGGAGGCCGAAGCAGAAGAACTGCCTGAGCCCTGGAGGCAGAGGCCGCAGTGAGTGAGATCGCAACACTGCACTCCAGCCTGGGCGACAGAGCAAGGCTCTGCCTCAGAAGAAGGAAAAAAATTGTCCTTGACAAATGGATGTGCCTGTACTTGGTCTGAGAACATGGATTTCCAGCCCAGGTGCCACTGGTGATATTTACGAGGGATAACCACATTCTCCTAAAAACAACTGATTTCTATAGAGTCAATATAAATTTTTTTTTTTTTGAGACAGAGTGCACTCTGTCACCCAGGCTGGAGTGCAGTGTGTGCAGTGGCATGATCTCAGCCTTCCAAAGTGCTGGAATTACACGCGTGAGCCACCGCGCCCTAGCCAGAGTCAATATAAATTTGACTCCTCATAATTTGGGCTATTACTGAGCCAGGAGCACAGCCCCTGCCAAAAAGAAAAAACTTGCGTCCACCGTGGCAACAAACGGAAGGAAAATTTCCAAAGGGGCCATTTGTTTTGTTCTGATTCTGGTCTTACAGGGCAGTGAAACCACTTGACAAGGACTGATAGGAGCTAAACAGTCTGGCACTTAGGAATATGGATTTTGGAGTCAGCCTGGTACCTAACTGCCCTTGCATATAACCTCTCTGAGCCTCAGCCTCCATGTCTACACAGCAGGGATACCACAGCCCCTGCCCCATAGGGTTGCTGGAAGGAGTTGAGAAAAAGCAAATAAAGTGGCTAGAACAGCATCTGAAAAAATTTAAAAAGTAAAGATGGGCTTTGTCATGTGTCCTGAAATTTGAGGCTGCCATTTCTGGTCAGACCCATTTATTATTTTTAATTAAAAATATGACTTTTGGGGGAGAGATCCAAGATGGCCGACTAGCAACAGCTCAGGAATGTAGCTCCCAGTGAAAGTGCAGAGAACCAGCGGACGCCGCACTTTCCGACGAATTTTTGTTGCCCACAGACCGCAAGATTCCCGGCAGAGAAGCCACACAGGTCGCCAGCGCGACTCTTTTGGCCGGCGCGGCTCTTTTGCCGGCGCCCGGCGCGGCGCTTCCCAGTGCAGAGTATACGGGACGGACGGGCTCAGCTGGTCCCATCCCCACAAGGAAAACAGCAATTGGAAGCGCTGAGGACTGAGAGTTTCACAGCAAGCACAGAGAACCCGGGAAG
>PVKP010042897.1:0-17760 GCA_004027715.1 Plecturocebus donacophilus
GGTTGTTAATTCGCCACCTTGAAGCCATCACTGGAACTTTGCCACTGGGTCTCCAGGCTTGGTCTGTCTGTTTCAAGATTAGCCTCTCGAACTTCTTAAGAAGACACATAATTAAATACTAGCATACGGTTAGATAAATGTGAAGAGTATATATACAGTCATAATGTGAGGGATGTGGAGTCTCTTTTAAGATAAGGAAAGGCTTCTGCAGTTTGCCTGAAGGTTGTATCTTGAAACTCAAGAGAAAGGAAAAATTAAAATATTTAATGCATTTTCAGGCAGGTTGGCTGACTACATTATGTCTATTTACCAGATACCTTTTCCTGCACTATTTACTGATTCATCATATTCATTTTAATACCTAAGCCCTTATACCACAATAGTTAATATTTTCATCAATATTATCCAATGCTTGGTACAGAATAGAACACTAAATAGAAAGTAACGACTGTCATTGTTACTATTAGGATGATCATTATACATGTAAAAAGACTGTCCAAACTGTAGACAAGATTGAATGACAAACAAGAGATTGTCTTTATACCAATATTTGAGTCTCCAGAGTCACAATATTCACAATATTACAATCAGGAGAATTAAAACATGATCTGAAATTGCTCAGTAATGAATTTATTACTTATAAAATACCCATAAAACATATCTTAGTTATTGACAGTAACTTCTGATCTATCCCTCCCCATTATCAATATTTTTTTGATTGACCTGATAGTCAACATCTAGCAATACAATGCAAGTACAATTAATGTAAATAGATTACAAAGCAGAAATGCAAATCCCTCCAAAAGTGTGGGCTTTCATAAAATCAGTTTGGGTGATGTCAGAGAACTGTTTCAATTACAGATAAAGGAACTCACAGAAATAAACTAGTTAGCAATTGAGTTAAATAAAGGACAATAATGGACATGTAAAAAAATATATTTGAAGGGCTGGAAAATGCCGCTGTTAAAAATTCATGAAGTTCCTTTTTTTTTCTCATAGGGGACGGTGTCTTGCTCTGTTGCCCAGGCTGGAGTGTAGTGGCACGAACTCAGCTCACTGCAACTTCTGCCTCTCAGGTTCAAGTGATTCTCCTGCCTCAGCCTCCCAATTAGCTGGGACTACAAGCTGGTGCCACCACGCCCAGTGGATTTTTTGCATCTTTAGTAAAGAAGGTGTTTCACCGGGTTAGCCAGGATGGTCTCGGTCTCTTGACCTTGTAATCTGCCTGCCTCGGCCTCCCAGAGTGCTGGGATTACAGGCGTGAGTCACCGCGCCCGGCCCATGAAGTTCTTGACTATGCTTTTGCAAACAGGACCCTCTTTATGATGTTAATGTTCAAGTCAACTGTGAATGGTAAGGTCTGTAATGCTGTCATATAATTTTGTAGAAAAAATTAACCATCTCTTCCAAAAAATTTACATTTTATTCATTTTTTATTCTGCAGTTTAGCTAAGTTGCTATTATAAACTACATTTGGATAAATATAAAATAAACTTATTCTCATAATTTATAGCTGCAGCTTTTCTTCTATTTATAACAAAATATCGGTTACCTTTTAATAGGTTGTAAGGCCTTTCTTTGAGAGAACAAGTAATTTTGCGATAAAGAAGATCTCTAGTATGTTAAAATGATGGTGCTGCCAGGCATGGTGGCTCAAGTCTTTAATCCCAGCACTTAGGGAGATCAAGGTGGGTGGATTACTTGAGATCAGGAGCTGGAGACCAGCCTGGCCAACATGGCGAAACGCCATCTCTACTAAAAAGATACAAAAATTAGCCAGGCATGGTGGTAGTGAATGCATGTAATCCCAGTTACCTGAGGGGATGAGGCAGGAGAATCATTTGAACCCAGAAGACGGAGGTTGCAGTGAGCTGAGATCATGCCACTGCACTCCAGCCTGGGTGACGGTGAGACTCCATCTCAATAAAATAAAATAAAATGATTATGAAGATTGTCTATAAATGTGGTTGATGCTCTGTAATACGATGCCAAGTGTTAAACAGCAGGCACCAAAGACTTTTAAAGATAACTATAATCATGTAAAATATATATATATTATATATGTATATATATATATATATATATATTTAAATAAGAGCTAAAGACAAAATTAAAAATGTATGTTAGTATGGAGGAATTAATTTCCTTCCTTCTTTTCTTATCTCCCCCCAGTATATTTTATTCTTAATAATTTTTGGCTAACTAAATAATAAGCTCAGAAAAATAATCCAGTAAGAATTTGACTCATTTAGTCTGGAATCTTAGTAATGCTGCAAGTTGATTAAGGACATCCCTGACTTAATGTTCAAAGAGTATAAAAGACAGTCTCCAATGTGGCCTCCAGTGACCCTACTCCCTGGTATTCATGCCCTTGAAATGTCCTCTTCTTGCATGTGGGCTGGACTGACTGACACTCTCCTAAAGAACAGGGAGAAGAAATGGAATAGCACATCCAAGATTAGGTCATAAAGTCTGCAGCATGTACTCAGGAGGCTGCGGCAGGAGAATTTTGAATTGCTTGAACCCAGAAGGTAGAGGTTGCACTGAGCCAAGACCATGCCACTACACTCAAGCCTGAGCTATCAGAGCAAAACTTTGTCTGAAAAAAGAAGAAAGTCTGTGGCTTCTGTCTTGGGTGCTCCGCCTCTCTGGCTCTTTGCTCACTCACTCTGAAAGAAGCCAGGAGTCACACTGTGAGCTTTTCTATAGAGAGGCACATGTAGCAAGGAACTTATGTCTTCTGCCAAGAGTCACATGAGTGAGCTTGGAAACTGAGTCACACCCTGTACATTCACGTACACAAGGGATTCAGTTAAGGCTTGAGATGACTACAGCCCTTGCCAACACCTTGACTGCCACCTTGTGAGAGACCCAAAGCCAGAAACAGCCAGCTCAACCTTCCTCGATCACTGACAATTCCACTTTTTTTTAACTGACATACTAAGCACATACAACTTTGACTCCCACAAAAAAAGTACCAAATGTACAAGTGAAAAAAATCAAGTTTGTAAGAAGTAGAAAAGTTCCTCTCTAAAGTTTCCTTTCTTGTTAAAGAATAAATAATAAGTGTTAGAAATAATAGTTTGTTTTAAAGACTTTCTTCACAGCCTTTTTGCTTTTTGCTAATAACTCTTTAAGCTCTATCCTATGTAGCTGTTAGACATGCTCACAGACATGCAGTACATTCTATGTCCTTGTATTTTAACCAAGTACAATATTGATATTGATGCTATTACTTTTCTAAGTCTTTTTGCAGGCAACTTCCTATCCCTTCCTTATTTAGACTTCCTCTTTTCCTTTTGTTCTCATTGCCTTTACCTATTCAAGAAAGTTTTAAGTTATTAGCCAATCAGGTTCAGTTTTAGATTGTGAAGTCTGGCTCCAACCAACAGAGATCAGACACAGCAGTAAGGACGACCCCAAATGCATAAAAGATAAATATGTCTCCTTTTCCTTTGTTCGTTGTACTCTCGTGGCAAGATGGCTAACAGGACCACCCTGTCTGCAGAAAGTAAAATTGCCTTAAGGGATCCTTTGTCTCAGTGCCGATTTTTCTTGCAGCACCAAGCATCTGTTTCCAACAGAGTTGATACAAGCTTAACTAATATCAGCTGTTTTTATATACAGCTGTATACGTGCAAAGAAGCTATCCTATATATATATACAAAAGTTGTTTACATAGGTCTGTACAGAAGGATAATGGAAAAGCAAAAATATTGACATCATAAATGCTGTTTTAAGCTACAAATTTGTGGGGGCCATTTGTTATACAGCGATCAATAACACATATAGAAATTTATATTCAAATCTCTGGATTTATATTCAAATCTCTGGATTTATATTCAAATCTCTGTTTATCCTTTAAGAGGACAAGATAATTTACTTGATTTACTATTATTGTGCCTATAAACATTTTTAATATCTCTGGGTTGAGAGTTACAGAACTGCTTTTTGGAAACAAATATAAGAAGCTGGAGTGTATAGAGGACAGGATTATTAGCCAAACCATTAGTGTGACCTCTAGGAGCTGAAAAAGGCCAGGAAGGCCTGGCGTGATGGCTCATGCCTGTATTCTCAGCACTTTGGAGGCTGAGGCGGGTGGATCACCTGAGGTCAGGAGTTCATTACCAGCCTGGCTAACATGGTGAAACCCATTTCTACTAAAAATACAAAAATTAACCAGGCGTGATGGCATGCATCTATAATCTTAGCTACTCAGAAGGCTGAGACACGAGAATTGCTTGAACCCAGGAGGCGGAGGTTGCAGTGAGCCAAGATTACACGACTGCACCACTGCACCATAGCCTGGGTGACAGAGTAAGACTCCGTCTAAAAAATGAAAAGGAGAGAAAAAAAAAAAGGCAAGGAAACAAACTCTCCCCCTCAGAATTTCAGAAGGAACCAATTCTACTGACACCTCGATTTTAGCCCAAGGCCACTGACTGGATGTCTGATCTCCCACACCATAAGATAATAACTTTGTGTTGTGTTAACCCACAGAGTTTGCAGCAATTTGTGACAGCAGTGATGGGAAACAAATAAAGCTGATTGAGCTTTAACTGCAACTGTTTCCTCATCCGTAAAATGAGGATATTAACAGTGTCTGCCTCCCAGGGATGAGGTGAGGTTAACAAGTCAATATGCGTGTGCTTTATAGACGAGTCCTGCACCAGCTCTGAGAGCGCCAACTCCTTTTCAGGCCTTATTCTAGTCACTGGGATGTGGCGTTTCTCCAGCAGTGTCCTGCAGGAAAAATTAGCCCTCCAGAAAATTATTGCAGTGACCATTTTCTCATTCCTCCCAAGGATGACCCAGTGATGGTACTCTAGATACGTAGGGAAGAAGCTCATTCAGTTCATACTTAGGAGCATGAGAGTTAAAGAATGAGGAAAGAAACTTGAAAAGTGGCTTAACAATCAAAGACAGGCTTATTCTCCAAACCTAAAGAACTCTCCATGCCTTGCCCCCACCACCTCAAGCAGGAACTAGCCAGAAAGAACATGCCACCCCTCGTCCTTTTTATAACTATAGGGACTGGATTGACAGAGTAGGAGCATCGCACATTGCCATCTTGGACAAACATCACCATTCTAAGTTTCCCATGATTAAAAAAAAAAAATCCTAAATCCAGCCCCCAAACATCAGCCTAAAGGCTAATGTCAACATAACCAGAACGATTCCAACCTTAAGATAAACAGTTCTCCAACCAGAAAGATGCCAATCCTGAGATAGCCTCCCCTCTTACCAGAGACACTGTGACTCCAAAATAAACTTTTAATAAAACATTGTGAACCTACTATAAATTCTCCACTTCCTAACCTTAAGTATCCTTAGTCTGTAAAAGAGAATGCTTCTGACTGAAATCAGCCAGAAGCTCCATTTATTTTGGAGAATAAACCTGTCTTTGACTGTTAAGCCGCTTTTCATGTTTCTATCAACTTTCTCTAACTCTTATAAGGGGTATGGGGGTTATTTTCTCAGGGAAACCATTTGCGAGGTGTTACATAAAAAATGTGGAAGTGAAGAATCTACCTTGTTCTAATTAGCTCACAGTTAAAGAGGTACAGGTGGAGTATTTATAATCTGAAGTGTTGGGACAAGAAGTGTTTCACTTTTTTTTTTTTTGATTTTGGAATCTTTGGGTATATATAATGAGATATCTTGGGGATGGGACCCAAGACTAAACATGAAATTTATTTATGTCGCATATACACTTTACACACATAGCCTGAAGCTAATTTTATAAAATAAATAATTATGTGCATGAAACATATGATCCATCATAGGAGGTCAGCTATGGAGTTTTTCACTTGTGGCATTGTGTTGGCACTCAAAAATTTTAGATTTTCAAGCATTTTGGATGTGGGGATGCTCAACCTGTAACAAAACTGAGAAGTTTAAAACATTAAAAAAAAATGAAGGCCAGGTGAGGTGGCTTATGCCTTTAATCTCAGCACTTTGGGAGGTTAAAGTAGGAGAATCGCTCAAACCCAAGAGTTTGAGTGCAACTTGGACAACTAATGACACTTCTATTTCTATTAAAAGAACAAAAAAAAGATTTCCAAATTGCTGGGGCCCCAAGGCTTATGGAGGTGGGGCGATGGGAGTGGAACCCACATTGCAGGCTCCAGGGGAGGGGTCTGATAAATTGAAAAATGACTTTTACCTTGAGATGTTTAATTGAAATCAGCAGGGCATAAAGGACAACTTTTCCCCACCCACAAGGCCTATGGTATATGAAGGGTAATGCACAGGGGCTGGTTTCATAAACTTTGAATAAAGGAAAAGGAACTGAGGGTAGTTTAGTGGGATGTGCTACAGATAGGAGATGAATGTTGCTTTCAAATTGTTCCTGAAAACCTTGACTTCAGAATACTTAGGAAGAATACTTAAAATACTTAGAATACTTACGAGAAAGACGATAGCATAGAATTACGAACTAGTTGATTACAAACAACTACAGCAAATTCTGCTGCAGAAGACAAATGCAAATTTGCAGCAAGTTCAGTAAGGGCAAGGGGAGTTGAGGGAAATATAAAATACTTGCTATTTTCTTTCTTTCTTTGACTTATTTTTTGGCTGGCTGTACCTGGGAAAATGAGTCTCTCTTTCCTCTCTGTCTGCATGTGCACATTTAGCTTGGAAGGAATAAAGAACTTGCTCAAATTTCCTAACTCATAGAATAGAAATAATCGTCACCTTGTAAGATCATTAGGACAATTTAGAACAAAGCTTCACAAACCTAGTAGTAGGTAGACAATACAGGGTTTATTTTACCTTTCACTTCTCAAGTTTTCTTTCCTGAAGCTTAAAAATTGCCCTAACTTAAAAAGCTATGCCAGCTACACTGTAATACTGAGCAGTAGAAAATTACCTAGTAACAGTGTCAGGGGAGAAGAGGATATTCAAGAACACCAGAAAAGTCGGTAAGCTTACTCCCAATGTCTGGCCATGGAAAATCGAAGCAGAAGACTTACTTGAAATGGGTTTCTCTGATACTGTCTTTTCCTTTTTCTGAGGTGGAGTCTTGCTCTGGAGTGCAATGGTGCAATCTGGGTTCACAGCAATCTCCACCTCTCAGGTGCAAGCAACTCTTCTGCCTCAGCCTCCCGAGTGGCTGGGATTGCAGGTGCTTGACACCACACCCTGATAATTTTTTGTTTTCTTAGTAGAGACAGTTTTTGCCATCTTGGCCAGGATGATCTTGATCTCTTGACCTCATGATCCGCCCACCTTGGCTTCCCAAAGTGCTGGAATTACAGGCATGTGCCAATGCACCCGGCCAATGTTAAAAAGGGTACTTACATTTTATTCAATGTGATCATGAAACAGCAGGATTTGCATCACCTGGGTAGCTAGTTAGAAATACAAATTTTAAATTAGCTAGGCTTGGTGGTGCGTGCTGGTAGTCTCAGATACTTGGAAGGCTGAAGTGGGAGAACTGCTTGAACCTGGGAGGTCGAGGCTGTAGTGAATCAAGATTCTCTACTGTGTTAGGTTTTCCTTTTTCCTTTGTTGACAAACATTGTTTCCTTGACCAAACTTGAATCGGGCTTCTCTAAACCCTTTCTCCTTAAGCCCTGACTTTTGGGCTTCCATTTTCTTTTCTGCATTGTCCAATTTTGGCAGGAATCCTGCTACGTCAGTTTGCCAGAATCCCCCATCCTGGATATCTGATCTGGTCCTTCCTCCTCCATTATCTCCAGGTGATACCTATCCTGATCTGCTTTCAGCAAGAATTCTGTAAGGTAATTTAGGCAGAATACTCTTGCCCTAAATGTTGACTTTTTCCCTTTTTTCCTTCTGAGACGAAGTGTCGCTCTGTTGCCCAGGCCAGAGTGCAGTAGTGCGATCTCGGCTTCTCCGGTTTAAGCAATTCTCGTGTGTCAGCCTCACAAGTAGCTGAGATTACAAGTGCGTGCCACCATGCCTGGCTACCTTTTGTATCTTTAATAGACATGAGATTTCACCATGTTGGCTAGGCTAGTCTGGAACTCCTGACCTCAAGTAATCCACCCACTTCAGCCTTCCAAAGTGCTGGGATTACAGGTGTGAACCGCTGTGCCTGGCCGACCCTAGATGTTTTCTGTTAGTCGTTTCTCTTTCACTGACTCCCTCACCCTTAGGGAGTTGAGGGATAGATCTTTGACTATAAATTCCCACCTGTTTTCTTGTATCTGGAGTGGAGGTCAGTTTTCTTGACCTATTGCAATGATTCTATCTAACTCCGCATTCATGTTCTTTAAGTGTCATGAGGAATTTTTTTCAACACATACTGTAGCTTTTAAAAGGAAGTAACTGCACAGTCCACACTTGACCGTGCAGTTGTGTGACCTTGAGAGTGAAATAAGAGCATAAATTAACTGGAATTGCTATAGATATTCTTAAATATGCTTTTATTTCCCTTACAACTCCTTCAACATTATAGAGGATTAAGTGTTTTTGAATGGAAGAATAGAGACATTTTTAAAGAAGTACTCATAAAAGAGCAATCTTTATACTCTGAAATAATGCAGAACAGGATTTTAAAATGTAGTTACCCTTGATGGCAATGTGTTACATTGATGCAATTAACAATGATCTTTGGAAGTTGAGTATGCATTTATAGGATATGTTTACTAAAATGAGGACATTTATTAAGAATAACCAATTATGGCTGGGCACTGTGGCTCATGCCCGTAATCCCAGTACTTCTGGAGGCCGAGGAGGGTGGATTACTTGACGTCAGGAGATCGAGACTGTCCTGGCCAACATAGTGAAACTCTCCCATATCTACTAAAAATACATTAACTAGCTGGGTGTGGTGGCCATACCTGTAGTCCTAGCTACTTGGGAGGCTGAGGCAGGAGAATCACTTGAACCCGGGCAGAGGTCGCAGTGAGCCGAGATTGTGCTGTTGCACTCCAGCCTGGGCAACAAAAGCGAAATTGTCTCAAAGAAAAATTATCAAACCAATATATTTTTTGTCATATTAGAATTTTTACTAAAACTCAAATAGTGACTAAGGAAGATTTTTTGTCTATGTATAAATCATGCAACAGAGCAAGCATACATAAGAGCAGAGGGAGAAAAATAGAATCCAGGAAATACATAGAATTTTAGCTGAGCAGTACTTTATGACTGACATGCAACATGGATCATTAAATGCAAGTGAGGAGAGCCCCAGTCTCCCTTGATAATAACAGAATGAAACAAAGGCAATCTTCTGGGCTTCCATGTAGACCCAAGTTGGCAATCTATGGTGTGTAGGTCAAATCTGCCGGCTGCCTGTTTTAGTAAAGCTTTATTGGAACAGTCATATTTATTTGTTGACATATTATCTATGTTTGCTTCGGCACTGCAACTCCCTCTTGGAAGGAGATGGCCTCTACTGCTTAAGAAATAAATGGAATGTAATCAGACCCTTTATAATTTGAGGATTTAAAGAAAAGCTGCAGAATTCTTCTGTGTGGCTCTGCTGAGAGGGCTGGGCTCTGACCTGGAGCGGAGCACTAGAATGAGTAAGGTTCCTGGGGCTGAGTGGCCTCTTGGTTGGCGACACTGAATGGGAACTGAAAGAATTGCATCAAGTATTGCAACTGTAGGTGTCCCCAGAGAAGCTCAGTGCTGAAGGAGTGGGTGTGCCTTGCCTGCAGGAGCCCATGCTGGGATCTGCCCAGGTTTGCCTATTTCCTGTTGGGAGCTGAATCCTTCAATCTGGCTGCCTGTATCTGTATATATCATGGGCCAGCAAGAAGCAGGGGGAGAAATAGGATGCTCACACCTTATTCTCCCTCTGCTCAGGGCTGTATTGGTTTAGTGAATCACTTTTTCTTCCAGAAGTAAAGATAGAAACAGATCCTTTTTCCTATAAAATGAATAATGCTCAGGACTCAGTCTTATGTGGTCAAACACATGCAACCTTGAATGCCACTTTTCCTCATCAGACCCATCAGGGAAGAAAGAAGATCCCTAGCCAAAGATGAGAGTATCTCAGAGAATGGGATACACAACATGGGTAGAGGAGAAAGAGGGCTGAACTGTTGTGATAGCCTGCAGGTGTCTCTGAAATGTTTTCCAACTCTGGGACATCAATGGGGTACAAAACAATTCAATTCAGTTCTGGCACTACCCAGAATTACTGCAGACTACACAGGTTAAGGGCTAAGTCCCTTAAATATGCCCCACTTAGACACTAGCTGCATAATGAGGTGCCCAAGCTACCCACCCTTAGGCCCAGTCAGAAACAAATTTTGGGGGGTTTCCATGATCTCTTCCCCTCCTCCAGATCATGACTCTTAAAAACTCAGGAAAATACTTACTTACATTTGCTAGTTTATGATAAAGGATATTTGGGAACAGCTAATGGGAAGAGATGTATAGGGCAAGGCATGGAGTTGGGAAGATGTGGAGTTTTCATGTTATCTCCATGTGCATTACCCCCTCAACATCTCAATGTGTTAACTAACATGGAAGCTCTCCCAATCTCTTGTAAGACAAGGTCTTGCTTGTCACCTAGGTTGGAGTGCAGTGGTGCAATCTTAGCTCGCTGTAGCCTACAACTCCTGGGCTGAAGCCATCCTCCTGCCTTGGCCTCCCAAAGTGCTACAATTACAGGCGTGAGCCACCACATCCAACCCAAATCTTACTGTTTAGGCATTTTAATAGAGGTTTTATTATCTTGGTGGAATTGATTTAAATTATTGGCTGTAGATAAATAGACTCAAATCGACTCAGTCTCTGGTCCTTCTCTCTTCTCCAGAGGGATCAGTACTTCCATGAGGTGTGAGTTCATGACAACCTGAACTCTTAAAAATGCCAGACAATCAGATTTGGACTGCCCAGGAATAATAAACCATTTATCCTTTACAGACATCCTGCTAAAGACCAATGACACCCAAACAGTTCAAAAATAGAATTGGGCCCTCAACTTGAAATCTCATATATGGTTAACTTTTATGTTAATGGTCTACAGACGTTAGCTATCTTAGGGGTAGACCAAAGAAAATCTAGTCTCTGCAGTGCTCACATTGAAGGTGATGGAGACTCCCAAGGACCATTTTCTCAAGGACTTCTATCAAGAAAAAAGTGTAAGCCAGACGAACAACCTTGTTTTCTTTGTGCTATGTAAACGTCTATAGTTTCCAGACAGCTAGTGAGGCTAGAAATGTGACACTTCCAAAAGATGTTTGATTTAAAGCGGGTGAGCTAAGTGAGTGAGTTTTGCAATGAAAGCTTTGGCTCTTTTGTCCTGCTTGTGAATGGCTAATGTACATGCCATCTCTGTTCAGACAACCCCAGTTATCACCTAATGTGTGTGAAATGATGGATCGGTTTTTAGATAAAGGATAATGGATTTGATCAATTTCATTTGAAATAATCAATGTTTTGTCTAAAGATGAAGCATTTCTGGGTTAGTGCCATGGCATGTTCATTGCATTACACAAATTGATTAGAGAAGTCATAGTCCCTCACACTTGCTATGCTGACAGTTCAGCCTGTCAAGGTGCCATTGTGCAGTCGGGTGGGAAGGTCACCTTGGCCGTATATCCTAGAAGCCACCTGGCTGAGAGCTGTCTGTACACAAGTTTCTAGAGGCAGAACTGACTGGTCTGTGGGCCATTAATGAGCTGCTAATCAACCTTCCATCTTATGATGGAGTCGATGAATGAAATGAAATAGGAAATATCCTCTGCTAGGAATAGTAGCTCATACCCAATCCCAGAACTTTGGGAGGCTGAGGCAGAAGGGTCACCTGAGGCTAGGAATTAGAGGCTAGCCCGGGCAGTACAGCAAGACCTCATCTCTACAAAACTTAAAGCAGGTGCGGTGGCATATACCTGCGGTCCCAGCTACTCTGGAGGCCGAAGTGGGAGGATCCTTGAGCCTGGATGGGGGATCAAGTCTCCAATGGGTGACAAAGTGAGACTGTGACTCAGTAATACAGAAGACAGCATGGCAAGCATATAAATCTTGGTATTTTGGGAGTCTTCGTCTCCTTAGAAGGACACAGCTGAGTCTCCAAAAATTAATGCAATTGAACCTTTTGCACCTGTTACCAGAAGTCCATAATGGGTTGAGGAACATCTGTTAAGGGTACGAGGTTTAGACTGAGAGCTTAAATGGATTAAAAGATGGGATTCTAAACTGGAGTTTAAAAGACCCCTAAAATTGTGTGAATTCGTTTGTGTGTCTATGTCTGTGCCTCATGGAGGACAGCTCAAGTTTCCCTGATGGGCTTTGTATTATTCCACAAAACAGAATTAGTACAAAAACCTCCCCTTTTTCACTCATATCTCCATTTCTTGATTTCTTCCTATGTCAACAACTGCTCCTGGGTTGATACCTAGTGTCAGTCAGGGGATTCTAGTGCTATGCGTGGGTGGAAAAAATGAAAAATCCCGATCCAGGTTATTGTTGCGGCACCAGTGGGAGTGAGACCTGGGGCTCGGGGTGTAGGTGGCAGGCATCGTGGGTTAGGTGGGGTCCAGAGAACCCGGGAGGCAGAGGTTGCAGAGAAACCAAGATCATGCCACTGCACTCCAGCCTGGGCAACAGGACAGACTCCATCTCAGAAAAAGTCAAATAAAACAAATGCAGTCTGCAACCTCAGTGGGCCTACAGTCACTCTGAGGCATAAATTAAAGAGAAAGCAGGCCAGGTGCAGTGTCTCATGCCCTGTAATCTCAGCACTTTGGGAGGCAAAGGCGGGCAGATCAGCTGAGGTCAGGAGGTTGAGACCAGCCTGGCCAACAGGGTGAAACCCCGTCTCTACTAAAAATACAAAACTTAGCTGGGCGTGATGGTGGGCACCTGTAATCCCAGCTACTTGGGAGGCTGAGGCAAGAAAATCACTTAAATCCAGGAGGCAGAGTTTGCAGTGAGCCAAGATTGCCACTGCAGTCCAGCCAGAGCAACAAGAGCAAAAATCTGTGTCAAAGATAAATAACAAAAATAGAAAGCAAAGACTTTTAAAGTGTTTTTGTTTTGTTTTGTTTTTGTTTTTTTGGTGCCAGTCTCTTAGAAGCATACATTTCCCTATTAGCCTCTGAGCAGTCTGAGGTTACAATTGTCCACCTCCTCCACTGAGTATTTTTTTTTTAACCAGAACACTAAAGCTTATCCTTGGTGACACAGAAATTAAGTGCTAAAGACAGGGATGGAGGAACAACACACACTGGGGGCCGTTGGGGGTTTCAGCGGGAGGAGAGAGCATCAGGTTAAATAGCTAATGCGTGTGGGGCATAACACCTAAGTGATGTGTTGACAGGTACAGCAAACCACACATTTACTTATGTTACCTGCATGTCCAGCACTTCTATCCCAGAACTTAAAATATACGTAAAGTGGTAAAGCATATTTAATAAATGCCATGGACGTGCTTGTTGTTCTTCATACTGGGGGGTTCTTCATTTCTCTTAAGGAATTCTCCGTAAACCCTGGAAAGTCCTTCTAACCTTAAACGGGAGAGGACTGTCAGCATCCCAGGGGTGGAAACATCAGAGGAGGATGAGTAAGAGGGAGCTGATCAAGGACCCTCTGTTTTTCCCCCTCCTGCCAGCATTCTGCTTGTTTTAGAAAAATGGGTTAATTCTGACTAGCATGGTAGAATTTTCAGAATTGAGAGATTTGAGTGGAGTAATACACTAGAATTTCCTTTTTTTCTGGAAAGGAAACTGAAGCCTGAGAGAAACGGACTCTTAATCATCCATACAATCTGTGACTAATGTGGCCCTTTGCAGTCTGACCTCATGTTGACATGTGCCTCTAAAGCATCTTTGTCTTGCTGCCTCTTATTTCTAGAATGTCAAAGCATGATCAGGGCTTGTGATGGAATGATTTACTGTGTAATAACACATGCTGTGTTTGAATAATATTTTCACCTTCTGAGTGTATCTTTTCCTACTGGATTATACTCAAAGCACTACAAAAGGGTCTGGATGGGGAGAGCTCAGGGAAAGGTCATCCCAAAAAGTGCTAGGAAGGAGACCAGTGCTAAATGAACATCTCCTTTGGGCAAAGCCCTGCATTTCACACATCCACATCTCATTCCATTTAATCTTCAGTAATCCTCTGAGCTTGGTACAAGCATACACAATTTGCAGAGGAGGATACTAAGTTTCTGAGAAGTTAAGACATTTACCTAATCTCACCTGGCCCCTAATTATTGATAGAGCCCATATGTGAACTCAAATTGGCCAATTTCTACTCTTTGTCCTCTACAGCAGGCTCCCTGCCAGTGTTTGTCATGGAAGATCAGCACACAGGTAAGCTGATCTGAGAATCTGATCTCCAGGGATCTTCCCCTCCTATTCTGTTCCCCTTGGAGGATTCAGCAGATGCCTGGAGTTGGAGGATAGTGGGAGGGAGTCATGGTCTTCACATTTGGGAAAAGGAGCTTACATGAAATGATGCAAAGGATAAAAATAGTTAACCGGGCGTGGTGACTCACCCCTGTAATTTCACCGCTTTGGGAGGCTGAGCCGGGTGAATCACCTGAAGTCAGGAGTTCAAGACCAGTTTGATCAACAAGCTGAAACTCCATCTGTACTGAAAATACAAAAATTAGCTGGGTGTGGTGGCAGGCACCTGTAGTCCCTGCTACTTGGGAGGCTGAGACAGAATTGGTTGAACCCAGGAGGCGGAGGTTGCAGTCAGTCAAGACTGTGCCGCTGCACTCCAGCCTGGGTGACGCAGTGAGACTCCATCTTAAAAAACAAAACAAAACAAAAAAGTTGTCATTCAGTTCATTGCATACGTATGTGCATTGGCGAAGGGATCTATCAACATTACTATTTAATTCTCCCAATAACCCAGAAAGTTAAGTGCCCTAACAATTCCCACCTGTAGATAAGCTAAGCACTCGAGAAGTTAACGTGTACCAGTCTGGTAGCTAACTAACTACCAGGATGCTTAATTCATACCCGGGTCTGAGTTCTGAGCCTTACTTGGTTGCATGGCGTCTGGTGTTAAGAGTGATTATTCTGCTCCCATCAACTGGTAGGTCACAGAAATCTCTTATTTATGGGCAGTTTAGGCAAGTAAATTTTATTGTCTAATGACATAGCTTTTTTTGTTTAGAGCTGTCAATGTGTGATAACCTCCCGTTCTGGTTTGTTGGTAGTTACTCATTTACTCAGGCGTGCTGTTAATTTAATTGTTCAACCTTTTGACCACCATAAAGTGAATCTGATTAAAAAATTCTTAATATAGAATATTGCTAATAAATACCAAAAGCGCTAGGTCAACAAAGCCAGGCATGCTTGACTAAATATCCATGGAGCTTATGAAATGTCTGCGTAGGTCTTTGGCGTTTGTAAAGAGATGTTTAAGATTCCAGCACAATCTTTGCAGTCATTGGGCTATTGCTAACATATCAATCTTATTTTGACCATCAACTTTGACTTTTCCCCTGGAAAAACAACTTAAGCTTTCTACATTTGCTACATTTCTGACACCATACAGAATTTATGCATTTTAAGACATACACTTTCACCGAAAATGTGACTTTTAAGAGGCTAAAATAACATGAATACTGCATACTTTAAAATCTATAAAGCAACATAAACCTTCCACAAAGGACAGGGAAAAGAAGGCTTCAAAGCAGGAGGAATGTACATTAAACGTGAAAGGGGATTTCCTCTCTCTGAGGCTGCGGGACAATGTTTGCCAAGAATGCCTTTCTTTGAAGGTGCCTGGGAAGAGAGTCGGTTTCTTCTCTGCAGTAGTTTTTGGATTCAGAGAAAGAGTCTTTTGAATTTTTAAATTTTCATTCCATATATTCTTAAATCTATTGACTGAGCTCTTTTGTGCTGCTGTATGAATTGTTAGGCAAAAGTAACTTGGTGGAAAATATTTGAAAAAACTGAAAGGAGAAAGTATGAAGTTGTTCTGCTTCTGATGAGAATTCTCCAGTATAATTTCTACATGTGAATACTACGTTGTGTTCCACTGTTCTGAGGTTGAGTATCTAGTCATAATCGACTCCCTGTGTTATAATTTGGGATGAAAGCTGGTCTCTGGGTAACAGATGCATTTTACTGGCAAATGCAAAAGTTAAGATGAGTCCTCTTCTTCACATAACTTTTCTGTCCTCAATCCCCTTTATTTGAATTTGTGAAGGGGGCACTCTAGCTGTTAAAAAATCTTTTTAATAAGGTGGGCTGAAATTTAATGGAAATCTAGCATTACTGAAATACTAAGCTCTGAAATCAGTAAGATGTGTCTCACAAGTACCAAAGTATTAAAATAAGTTGGTTTACTGAAGTCCAGGTACATAGATAAAATATGGTTCTTGATTTAAAAGTAATGTATGCTCCTTGTAGCAAGCGTGAAATAAGAAAAAAAGTCACCCACATTATCATGTCATCCAGAGGTAACGCCTAGTAACCATTTAATGCCATTCCCTTCAATCACCTGTGTTTAATGGCTGCTTGTCTCAAAATTTAGAATAGTGCCTCATATGCTGGAAACTGAAATTATCTTGTCCATATGCTACAAATATTATGTGTTTCATTTGACCAGAGTTTGTTTTGTTTTTAATTACTGTGAAACTTAAGTAAGTTACATCTATAAGCAACGTTAACCCGTTTTGCAAGTTACTCCTGCTTGGTACTTGATTTTTGGGGGGATGTTTTGTCTTTGACTTGGAGAATCTGCTCTTTAGACTTATCTACATAAATATGAGACCTTGCATTACTAATGCTAATAGATTAATTAAGTAATAGAGTTAGTTTTAATAGGTAAAACACAACCTAAAGGGCACTGGCCCTGGACTTAGGCAGATCTGGACTCCCATCCTGGTTCTGCAATTTCAAACCTGTACAGCCTTAAGCAAATCGCCAAACTCAAATCTCTTTGATCCTTAATTTCCTCATCACTAAAATGAGAGTAAAAACCCACATCATATTATTGTGAGATAAAAATGTGAATATTCAAAGAAAATCACCAGATAAACTTGAGTTGTCACACAGTGTGACAGAATTCTTCTAAAAAATCAACGCTTACCATGCCATATAAGTTTTTCTAAGTGAAAAAACCCTACTGTTAAAACATTAAATGGTACCTGGCCTTTTATTTTTCCTTCAAATGATACTGTGCTAAAAGATAAATCTAAAATGAAGAGTGTTCACTTTTTGAAGGGAAACTCTAGGGCTAATTCAGGTTGTTCATTCTGGCTAAATCTATACCTTGGAAAATTGCTGTCATTTTAATTTCCTTCCCGTTGTTCTTTGTGTACTCAAATTTCTTAGAGTCACCTGATATTTCTTTTTCGAGCAAGTGCTTCTAAAATTATGAAGGTGTTTTTTATCTCCACTTCTTAGAAATCAGTTTGCAGCTGGCGGTAATTTTAATTTGCTAAGCACCTCTTATGAGCAACAGACTTTCAATGCCCTTCTACCTATGTTATCTAATGGTCGCAAAAATTTGAATGAAACAGGAATATTATTCCAGTTTCTACATGTTCTTCTATTTTTATTTTTGAGATGGCTGGAGTGCAGTGGTGCGACTTTGGCTCACTGCGACCTCCGCTCCGTCCCCCTGGCTTGAGCAATTCTCCTGCCTCAGCCTCCCCAGAAGCTGAGATTACATACAGGTGGCTAATTTTTGTATTTTTAGGATAGATGGGATTTCACCATGTTGTCTAGGCTGGTCTTGAACTTCTGACCTTGTGATCCACCAGCTTCAGCCTCTCAAAGTGCTGGGATTACAGGCATGAGCCACCACACCCTGTTCTTTTGTCATGTTCATCCTGTCAATTTTTTATGTTCTTTTACCATG
>PVKP010042898.1:0-17712 GCA_004027715.1 Plecturocebus donacophilus
CCATGAGTGGGGTCACCACGTGCCTGCGCTTCCCCGGCCAGCTGAATGCCGACCTGCGGAAGCTGGCCGTGAACATGGTTCCGTTTCCCCGGCTGCACTTCTTCATGCCCGGCTTTGCCCCGCTGACCAGCCGGGGCAGCCAGCAGTACCGGGCCCTGAGCGTGGCTGACCTCACTCAGCAACTCTTCGATGCTAAGAACATGATGGCCGCCTGTGACCGGCGTCATGGCCGCTACCTAACCGTGGCTGCCATTTTCAGAGGTCGCATGTCCATGAGGGAGTTGGATGAGCAAATGTTCGACATTCAGAGCAAGAACAGCAGCTACTTTGCCGAGTGGCTCCCTCACAACGTGAAAACAGCTGTCTGTGATATCCCGCCCCGGGGGCTGAAAATGTCGGCCACCTTCATTGGTAACAACACAGCCATCCAAGAGCTCTTCAAACGCGTCTCTGAACAGTTCACAGCTGTGTTCAGGCGCAAGGCCTTCCTGCGCTGGTACACGGGCGAGGGCATGGATGAGATGGAGTTCACCGAGGCCGAGAGCAACCTTAACGACCTGGTGTCAGAATACCAGCAATACCAAGACGCCACGGCTGAGGAGGAGGAGGTAGCCTAGAAGCTTCCTTTTCTAGGTAAAGGGGGGAGCAGTGTGGATTCTTTAGTGTGTTCTGATCGCCATTGTCACTACGCACTTCTTTCAGTCTTTACATCTCCTCCTGCTGCGTTTTTAAAGCATTTTCGTAGTAAGTAGTTTGCCTAATAAAACACTTGACTCTTGAACAACACAGGTTTGAACTTCTCAGGTCCACTTATGCACATATTTTTAAAACGTTTTGAAGATGTGTGACAACCTGTGCTCAAACATGTAGTCTGGAAACATCGAAAAATTAAGATTAAGTTAGGTGTGTCATTAATGCATACAATATATGGAGAAGTAAGTGTATTTTATCATTTGCTGCCATAATATACACAAATATTTTATAAAAAGTTAAAATTATCAAAACTTACATACAAACACTTACAGGCCTTACAGGGTACCATTTGCAGTGTGTGTGTGTGTGTGTATGTGTGTGTGTGTATGTATATGTGTGTGTGTATCTATATGTATAGTTGCATATATATATGGTTGGCACCTTGGTTATTTTCTTAATGATTTCTAGAAAAAAATTTGAGTTTTCTGCCAACATTAGATATAACTCAAAATATTTAAAGATGTTTGAGTATCTTCTATTTATTTAAATTTCTCATATTTCAATAATTTATCCTGGTATAAGTTGTGAAAAATAGATTCAACTGTGTTTTGCTTCATGGACACTTAGTTGTCATAATCGTTTAATGAATAATTCATCTCTGTCCTCCTGCGTTTATGTACTATATCCCTTAATGTAGCTGTGGAATTTCTAGATGTTATAGTCTGTTCTGTTTATATAACTAACTATTCATAAGCCTGCCACACACTATTGTACTTGCTAAGGAATAATAACATATTTTAATATTTGGTGAGTTTGTTCCCCACTTAATTATTGTTTTTAACTCCAAGGTTTATTTTTAGATTCATATTTATTTCTTCACTTAAAATTTAACATCTATAATTCTAAACCCAGACCAAACCAAAATATAAAACATGTTAGTCATTGAGAATATTTCAACAATATTATCATAGAATTGTTACATTATTATTAAATTTTATTGAAAAATATGGCATGGCTTTCCATTTTTTTCAAATAATATTTTTGTGACCTCAAAGCTACTTGAGTTTTTATTTTTAAAATAATGGTTGATATTAGTAGACAAGTTGTTATAGTGATAGGTAGTGTTGAGGAAATGATACAGTTATCTCAACAACAGAATTTGGCATAGTATACAGAAGACACAGAAAACACAGTGTATTATTATTTAGTAAGCATTAACAGATTTACATGCATATAAATTAGCAAAAAAGTGACTATAAAGTTAAGACAAACTTTATACGTTTTTTAACAGCAAAGTAGAAGAAAGAATAATGACTTGTCTTCAGAGACAAAAAAAAACAATACTTCATGACAGTCTTCTGCAAATTTTATGAGAAAACTCTGATTTAATGTTGGAAGTATATTTTATATATCTGGAGGTTATTTGACCAGTGACCTTGTAGATATCTCTACATTGTGAAAACTGAAAAAAAGTTTAAATCACTAGAAAGATTTATCTCTATTCTAAAAGTTGGAGTAGTGACTCATGTGCTGTCTCCCTGGAAATGATCTAAAAAATTTCTCTTTCTCCTATATTAATACATCAAGTAAGTTACATTTACTCTTACAGTTAGGAGACCAATTAAGAAATGAAATACTGTAATGTTCTTTGGGAGTTCCATTAAGAGCTGTGGCTCATTGAATATCTTAAAAATATTCCTCTTATCTCTGAAAAATTTATTTTTTTTTACAATGCATAAAATTTCTAGAACTTTTTAAAATGATAGAGCGAGATAGTCTTTCTAGAAATCCCCGGGTAACCAAACTAACTCGAATATTCAATGACTGATACTTCAGTTATATTTACCTCATAATTCTTATTAAAGTGTTAGTTACTATTACTATGTACAATAATAAATTATTTTAACAAATTATTATTTAGATAAATGATTTGTAGCATATACTTTTTGAAGTAATTTTTTAACGTTCAATGATTTTACATTAAGTTAAAAACTCCAAACGGGTGACATAGCTAGATAGCATTTCCAATTATGGAATAGCCTTTATACTCAGGGAGAATGTGAGTAAGTAGATGAATACAAGAGTTGATATTTGATTTTGAATTTAAAAGACAGTATTTTGAAAAGATAAGAAAATGTACAGTAGGGGTTAGAGATTAAGTAAGTATCCATCATCTTGGGTAGAAAGGAATAGCAAGTTGTCGCCTGGACCAAGGACTCACTATTTATTTAGGCTGCAAGGGTAAGGAAGAAACAGACGGGATTACTATCTATGTGAGAGACAATATGTTAAGGTGTGAATGTCGAGCATTTAAAAAAATCATTGCAATATGAGGTCAGTGTAGTTTATGAACAAAGTAAAAGGAAGATAAATAAAAATGAGGACTAGAGCAGCCCATGAAAAGGTAAAAAGAAGTTATTGTTTCCTGAGAAGAAAATAAAAACTAGGAAGCAGTATAAAAAAAATGAAATGGAAAGCAAGACTTTTTCCACTGCCAATAGCTATGTTAGTGTGTGCATGGAAGCAGAAGACAAATTGTTTAATAAAGATTTGAATAGATAAACATAAAACTTAGTAAACTTGCCCCATATAATGGCTCAAAACTATATTATGCTTTATTTCGTTCAAATGGATCAAAGAGGTTCAAGCAAAAAAAGTAGCAGTTATCAGTAGGTCTTACAAGAAAAACAAAGATAATTTAGAATAAAAGAGGCATCATAAAAAATAAAATTGAAAGATCTTAAAAGAAAAGAAAAATATAATTTGGGACAAAAGAGCCATCATAAAATTAAAATTGAAAAAATTCCTGTGATTACACAATTTCAAGAAATTTTTTTATTGATCTGTAAAGACTTATGGCAGTGATCTTTAATATCATGTGAAGTTGTAAAAGCAATAAACACAGAATATACTTCTTAAGATTTTCTGACCTGATACTACATCGATATAGATACATACTAAACTAAAATTAAAAATTGATGAATTAATATCATTAAAGGATTTGGTATGCTGAGAGATCCAAGATGTACAATATAATTACTTATGTAGTGATGAAAAAAATTGATAGAAAAAATTGGGAGAAAAATTAAGCACTATTCAAAAGGATCAAATGGATTGTAATAATCTGAACCACAGACTTTTAAAAAATATTTAGATTGAACAAAAAAATGTTCACTTAAGTAATTATGGCTTGAGCTCACAGAAAACCATATTTCTCGCACTGCGCTAAGGAGTTCACATACATTTTCTCCTTTAACCTTCACAACAACCCTATGGAACTCATCCTATTACGATGCCCATTTGGGTAAGGTAATGGAGGTTTAAAGAATAAAGCAAACTGACTGAAAGTCACACAGCTAGTTACCCACCAGATGATGTAGTGCCATTGATTCCCATGTGTTAAAAAGTGAAAATACCATCCCCATCTCTAAATCAGTTCCTTCTTTTTTGTTTACTCTATGAATGGCAGAATGATCTATCCAGTTATTTAAAATTTAGGATCTAAATCAAAGTTTTGAGATTATCTCACCAATACCCTTTGCCTTCCTATCTCTTTAATAATCCGTTAAATTTTAGCTTATGTGCCATTTCCATCACAAATACTGCCATGATAATTTTTGGATTCTCTGGGTGTTCCTTATACAGACTTCTGCACCTCTCTTTATTGTAAAGGGACCTATATCATTTTGATAACATTATAAGCATGTGTGTGTTCTCTACACACCACAACAATGTAACATCATAAGACATGTTCAAATATGAGGTCTTTCTGTTCTTGTCTTCCATTTCTAGCTCCATTCAGCCAAAATAAAAATTCCAATTAATATTTGCCCACTAAAATATAAGTGAAAGAATGTAATCCTGGTCAAAGTTGATGCTCAATAAATAGATGTGAAATCAATGAATAAATGATTATTGAATGAAAAAGTAATTAGTGAGCAATGAGAAAATCATTCCTAGAAAATGTGAAGCACAGCACAAACTTTAAGTATGTGGATTATGAGTCTAACTATAGTGGAAGTGTTATGTTTGGAGGAAATGGGGTATTAGGTGGGCTAAATGAATGGAAAAACATGGTGGAGGCACCAGATAGAGGAGTTCAGACTCTGGGAGGTTGAACTAGCCATGTAACTTTAAAGGAACATAAAGAAAGAGAGATCTGATTAACAATTCTGATTAGCTAAATGAACCTAGAGTTCAACAAGATGATAATTTTTTTCAGCTTTCACACCTGTTTCAGCAAAATATATCACACTGTTTATCAATGTTGCAAATATGCCATATAAACTTAATGTCTATATCATTGTAAATTTAAAAAGCTGCATAACTCAGTAGAATAGTGTGCAAAAATAAGGGTAGATTACAGTAAACAAAATTTACCTGTAGGGGAAATATCTGCTATAGTGATATAATTCACTGTTTGTCAAATTCAAAGGCTTATAAGGGCAATGTAATATTGAATGTTAGACATTATGAGGTTCTTGAAAGAAACAAAATCACTAAGATCATTTTTATTCTCTTTATAATCTACAGTGAATACAAACTTATGTTAAATTCCTAGAATTTGAAACTAGTTCTAAATTCATTTGAACATTTTGTGTTTTTATACTTTCCCAGATTAATGCCACTAACTGTAGTAATCAAAGCCTACATTTATTCTAACAAAACAGCTTGGAAGTCTGTGTTGAAACTGTTTGTACATTAGGAATTTTGTGATCATCTATTCATTTTTATTTATTCTTATAATCAAAGATATAAAAATGACTAAAGGAACTCGTAGAAAATCCAGTCCTGACCTCACGCTGTGGTCTCTCTGTGAGTGGAAACTTTGTGTATTCTTATATTCTGGATACCCAGTTCTTCTTCTGGTCCTTCCCCATGACAGAAATTTAACACATGAGCTTTGATCTGGACTAGACTTAATTCTTTTTGTTTTCTTCAATTTATTTTATGTTCTGGGATACATGTACAGAACGTGCAGATTTGTGATGTAGGTAAGCATGAGCCATGGTGGCTTGCTGCACCTATAGCCTGTGAATTGGACTCAATTCTAAACAAAATTAAAATACTTAGAAATTACATTAATTACTTAAGACAAAATATGTTTGGAGTCAAAGTAAATGATGCAAATTAGAAATGATTTCCAGGTCTCTTAATTTCCAAAATTTTATTCACTTTTTGTTATATTGGCATGAGCAAAGTGCAACTTCTTGATAAGACAGTAAGAAAAATACTTATTTTTATTTTGCCAACTCAGTATAGTTTTGAGGATCAGAGCATAGTTTCTTGCTTGATGACCTTGTGATCACCTCATTATATGAATTTTCTCATCCATAAAATAGGCATAATAACTGCAAAGCCCATAAAATTGTAGTGCAGATTAAAAGTATTATTATCTGTGAAGTAGTTAGCATATTCTCTGGCATGATGTAAATGCTCCATATAAGTTGTCTGTTTTCTATTTCCTAGTGCACTGCTTTTCTGACACACGATCTCTTTTCTGCACATATAAACCATTGTTCAACAAATGAATTGTGAACAATTTAACTCACAAATTTGAAAACATCTAAAGATAACTTGGTTGCAATATTTTCTCAATGTTTGCACAAATTTTTCTTCCTGCCTAATGCTTGTCCTTCATAATCTTCTCAGCTTTAAACTCAGCTGTGCCGATTTGAAAAAGGCAAAGAATAATTCTAAAATTAAAGTGCAGAGAATCTTGTGAAGTAAAAATATCCAAAATTCTATCAAGAAATGTCTATATAAGAGCTAAAGGTCTAGGCTTTTTGAAGTCCTGGCCAATAAAGGATGAAATTAGGCAAAGGATTTCAGAGCTCAAGACAAACTAGAAGGGAACAAGATATATATATATGTGTGTGTGTGTGTGTGTGTGTGTGTGTGTGTGTGTGTGTGTGTATGTGTATATAGAGAGAGAGAGAGAGAAAGAGAGTGTGAGAGAGAGAGAACCAAAGCCAACAATAAGAGCAATGGCAGCAACTAAATTACCCACTCAGACCTCCTCATTTCTAGCCCTTTCCTTCCTATATCTGTCCTCAGGCAAGGTTTCTTTTTGTTTGTTTGTTTGTTTGTTTGTTTTGGTTTGTCTTTGTTTTTGTTTTGAGACAGGGTCTTGCTGTGCCATCCAGGATGGAGTGCACTGGTGCCATCATAGCTCACTGCAGCCTGAAACTCCAGGGTTAGCAGTCCTCATGCCTCAGCCCTCTAAGTAGCT
The DNA here is from genome assembly GCA_004027715.1 of Plecturocebus donacophilus. Classification (NCBI taxonomy): domain Eukaryota; kingdom Metazoa; phylum Chordata; class Mammalia; order Primates; family Pitheciidae; genus Plecturocebus; species Plecturocebus donacophilus. The sequence goes on from PVKP010042898.1 coordinate 6,926, forward strand.
GTAACTACACGCATGCACCACCACACCCAACTAATTTTTTTTTTTTAATTTTTTGTAGAGATAGGGTCTCACTATGTTTCCTAAGCTGGTCTCTAACTGCTGGGATCAAGTGATGCTCCCACCTTGACCTACCAAAGTGCTGGTATTACAAGCGGGTGCCACCATGCCTAGCAAGTTTTTATTTTTATTTTTGGTAGAGACAGGATTTTGCTATGTTTTCTGGGCTTCTGTCAAACTTTTGGACTCAAAGGATCCTCCTGCCTTTAGGATTCAGGAACTTTGTAGGACTGTGAGGATTCTGCCCTTACAAACTATCCGAGAAGTACAGATATTGAAGGTGCCTTTGTAGAATTAATATAATAATTCCCATGGCATACCTCAGGCACAGAAGGCAAAAGACATCATTAGTATTAGTTTGCTGGAACAGCTGTAACAAAATATCATAGACCAGGTGGCTTAAACACAGCTCTGGAGGCTGAAACTCTAAACAATCAAGGCGACAGGTGGGCTTTTCATGAGGCATCTCTCCTTCGCTTACCGACGGCTGCCTTCCTGCTGTATCCTCCCACGCTCTTGCCTCTGTGAACAGACATCTTTAGCTTTTCTCCCACTTCTTTTAAGGACACCGGTCCTATTGGGCCCCACACCTACCACAAGCTCATTTAACCTTAATTATCTCTTTAAAGGCCCTGTCTCTAAATACAGTCATGTTGAGAGAGCATCAACAAATGAATCTTGGGGGACACAAATTAGGCCATACTAGCATTCAAATCCCCTGTGGGAAGTTTGATAATGCAGATAATGAACTTGAGAGGTTTGTAGATGTGTAGTTATGCTAAAGGAGAGAATTATTATTATATTAGTATGCGTATACATGGATTAACTCAAACAGTGGTTAAGACCATTTAGGAAAGTGAAAAAAGAAGACATAGGTATAAAAACCAGAAATACACACACACACACACACACACACACACACACACACACACTGAGAAGAAGGAAGTGTCATAGAAATAGAGGCAGCAGATAAAGAAAGTATGGGAGTTTAAAAGTCAAGGATAAGAAAATGGTTTCAAACACAGGGTTCTGGAGAGTGCTAGATGTCCCAGAGAGATAAGCATGAGAAAGAAAATTACTCATTTGGCAATGAGAGCAGCTTAATGAATGAATTAAGCAGGTTAGTGAATAAATTGAAGTTTTTATCAGAAGAAAAGGAGTGTAGAATAAAGAGAAGGAAGAATTTTCTTTCAAGTAGCAGGAATCCACATGCCAAAAAGAATCACTAAAAGAAATTGTAATAATTCAGAATATTATATAAATTTTATGTGTTTTAGGAGTATCAAAAAATTATAGAAATAAATTTCAGCACAATTGTAATTAACATGTTCATATTAGGTAATTGAGAATTCAAGTTAATTTCTTGAATATATTAAGGATGAATGAAACCATGATAATCTTTAATATACTATAGATATTAACTATAATAGGTTATTATATTATGTAATAATTAAATACAATATAATACCACTTTATATATATGTTCAGGTTATGTGTATAGATATGTCAAGAAAACTCTTGTGCTTGGTTATAAGTGATCAGCATCATAAAATTGAAACAAAATGCTCCATGAAGAGTAGTATGAAACAATCGATAGAAAGACAGTAGCAAAAATCAAAACATAAAACTTGCAATTTATCAGGCTGTAATGATTTTATAAAAGCATTGTTTCATAACTAAAGGGATCCATCTGCCTAGTCTAAAATCTGGTTCTTTTTCTGAGTTTGCTCAGAAGTACATATTATACTGGCATTCTTCTATTCCTGAAGGCATTTGGTGTGACGGGCATTTAAAGCATTCTAAATCTTCAATATAAAATACATACTTAATTCTAGGATGTTGACATTTTTACTCAATGCCTTCTTTATTTGTCCTATGACTACATATTCATAATGCAAAATCCATTCCTTCAAGGAGCACCCGTTTTATTCTTATCATATTATTGCAACAGATCAGTGACTAAATACTTCATCTGTGGAATTACTGAACATATGGTAGGATTATCCTCTCAGAGAATAAATCCAAACCTGGAGGTCTTGATAAAGGGAATGAAGTGTGCTTCCCGTGAATAGCTCCAATCAAATGTCAAAAAGGTAGTGGATAAATTGTACTGCTATAGGATTAAGCATATTGTTGCTTGCTAGATTCTGTTCAGTGGATTTTTGTTTTCTTGTTAGGCATGTTCATCAGTGTCGGACTTTATTATGTTGATGACAGGTGAAGTAGGTTAAACCATAGCACATTATAATAAAGATGTGCACCCTATTCCAGGTCTGCTTAATTCATTGTTTTTAAATGTGGTTCTAAAACACCATGAAGGAGAAAACACAATTCCTCCTGTGTGAAAAAATATGCTTTCCTGTGGTTGCGAATGAAGGCTTTTATTAGTTATCCCATTTATTTAAAAATTGGGCAATTCACAGCCAAGATTGTGACCACCCTGTCTGAAACATTGTTAGACTACAAGAAAATTTTCTACTGCATAAGTGACTACAAATAAATCGGAAAGAGTTGTCAAAATTATCTACAGCATGTCAGTAAGTGAACAGTTACTCAAAATCAGTTTTATATCTTGTGTTATAATCTGTTAGGGACACTTGTTTGAAGGACAGAGAAACTACATTGGCAAAAAAATAATGTAATTCAGTGTCTGAAAAATCTTAAGAATTATCAGAGAGTCAATTTGAAATCACTTCTGTGAAGACAGGAGTGACTGTCCCTCTTTTATGCCACTCTGCTTTATATTACAAAGCAATATAGCATTTCAAAAACCTAGGAGTCTAGATAGATAATAAAAGGATCCTTCCCTAGCTCCGTTGCTTAGAATGACATAAAAATAGTTAGATATGAAATCTGAGCAATGAAATTAGATTAGAAAATATATTTCCATAAAGGAATATAATTGCAAGAAAGAAAAGATTTAACCTAATGAAAACAAATTAATATGTGTATATTTGACTAACAACTGAAATATAGACAGGAGATAGAGGAAAGCAAGCATGGATGTGCATGGGAAGTGATGGGCATACATGGTTTGGGAGTGAACATTAAAGAGGAAATACATTTTTTGTTTTATCTTGGGACTTAATACCTTATGAAAACTGTGATCCTATTATTTTATTTACAGAAGTATGAATCTCTAAGAATACTGCTAGTGTTCAAATGTCCCCTCAAAATTTTATGCTGCAATTTTGCTGCCATTGTGACAGTATTAAGAGCTTGGACTATTACGAAGTGATTAGGCCATGAGAACTTTACCTTCTGTCTTCATCATGAGAGTAGGTTGTTATAAAACTGAGATTGGCCCTGTCTGTCTCTCACTCTGGACCATGCTTGTCCTCCTGCCTTCCTCCATGGGATCACGTGGAAAGAAAGTTCTCACAAAATACAGCCAATTAATCTTGGACTCCTGAGCCTCCACAACCATGACCCAAATAAGATTATTTTCTTTATAAATTATAACAAAACAAAAATGATTAAGATAAGTCATTTGACTCAGTGTAGTCCTGTTATCGGAAATATCCTTATTCGAGGAAATTCTCAAACCTTGTACACACAGGTACTATGTATTGTTACTATTCAATAGCATTTCTGTACTCCAATGGACTGAAATCTTTGGAACATGAAATCAACCATCATTGTTTTTGAAAATTCAGAACATAGTCCTATACCTAGTTGTTATAAGACAACTTCTAATTTACACAACTTTTTTTAAGCCATCAAAATACGTTCAATAAATGAAATGATTTTTATCTAAAGTACCTTAAAACTAAATGTAGGCTATAACTGTAGACACTGTTATATAGAACTAGTAATTAATGCCTATTTACCTATTCTCCCAATTCTGCCATCAGGGTATCACATGTTTATTAGTGGAGTGTTATTTCATGGTACCTGGAGCTTAAAGTAGATGCTGTGTTATTGGTCCTTCTGTGTTTTTGTATTACAAGGTTTCTTTGCGAAAGTACTAGTTTAACAGGGGCAGACAATCAGAATGTTCTTTTTCTCATTTTTTTATCAGTCTGATTTTGAGGTATAATTTTAAACATTCACCCATTTTAGCATACAGTTCTATGCATTTACAGTCATGAAACCACAATAACAATATGCAAAACAATTCCACCTTCTCTATAAATTCTCTCATGTCCCCACCCACTTTTTTTTTGAGACGGAGTTTCTCTCTTGTTGCCCAGGCTATACTGCAATGGCACAATCTTGGCTCACTGCAACCTGTGCTTCCCGGGTTCAAGCAACTCTCCTGCCTCAGCCTCCAGAGTGGCTGCGATTACAGATGCCTGCCACCACACCTGGCTAATTTTTTGTATTTTCAGTAGAGATGAGGTTTCGCCATGTTGGCCTGAAGTGAAAAGTTTGTGAAAAATCTCCTGATTGCTCGACTAACTGACACTATCTGCTTCTGTACGCTTGTTTCCTGCTTGCTCATTAGGAAGTCCCTTGAGAAACCGTCATGTTGCCTAAAACCTTGAGTAACTCCCCCAGCCCCTAATCTATAAAAGCTGTGTGCTGTTCCAGGTTGGGGGTCCAGACCTTTGGGTGCGAACCTGTCTGGGCCCACCAGCATAATAAACTGGGTTCCTCTGACCCTCTGAGTGCCGTTTGGGTATCTTATTAGATGAAATTCTTCCACAATAGGCCAGGCTAGCCTTGAACTCCTGACCTCAGGTGATCCACCTGTCTAGGCCTCCCAAACTGCTGGGATTACAGGCGTGTGCCACCGCACCTGGCCTTTCATGCCCTTTAATAGCATAATCTTCCAACATTCCCTAGCACCCGATATGACTTTAATTTCTACAATTTACGTTTCCATGAAAGTTATATTAATAAAATCATGCAACAATAAAGAAGAAAAGATTACTTTCACTTAACATAATGCACTTTGATTACTCTATCTTATTCATGTATCTGTAGTTTGTTCCTTTTTATTACTGTGTAGTATTTCATTGTATCCCTTTATTGTAGTTTGTTAATCAATCCATCATTAAGGAATATTTGGGATAATGTCTTGTTGAAGCCACAGTGAACACTCACATAAGGTTTTGTGTGAACACAAATGTTCATTTCTCTTGGATAAAGAAATACCCAGGGGTGGAACTGCTGGTTCATATGGCATATCTGCATTTTCCTTAAGAAACAGACTCATTGTTTTCCAAAGTGACTGTACCAACTTGCATTATAACCAGCACTGTAGGAGAGTTCCTGTGCTTTTCATACTCATTAACTCTGTGTCTTCGATTTATTTTGTTTTGGGGTGTGTGTGCGTGTGTGTGTGTGTGTGCGCGTGCGCATGTGCACGCGTGCCTGTGCTTCTTTTAGGTCTTTCTAATAAGTGTATAGTGGTATCTCATTGTGGTTTTAATTTTAATTTCCCTTGGGAATAATCATTTTGGCCATATTTTCATGAGCTTATTTTTCATCTATATGCATTCCTTTGTGATGAAGCTGGGCAAAAATTCTGCCTATTTTTCTTTTCTGAAGTGAACTGTGTTCTTACTGTGGAGATTTGAAAGTTCTTTGTATATTCTGGATGAAGGACTTTTAACAGATATTTTGCAAATATTTGTCTCTTCTATGGTATGTCATTTGAAAGTACAGTAATTTTTAATTTATATTAATGTAATTACATCAATTTAAATTAACATATTTTATAGTCCTGCTGTTCTTAATAGTTTTTTGTTTTATCAAAATAAAGCCCCCACTGTGTTAGGGGCAATGACTCACATCTGTAATCTCAGCACTTTGGGAGGCCCAGACAGGAAGATCACCTTAGCCTCAGGAGTTCAAGACCAGCCTGACCAACATGGTGAAACCCCATCTCTACTAAAAATACAAAAATAGTCAGGTATGGTGGTGCACACCTGTAATCCCAGCTACTGGGGAGACTTACACAGGACACTTGCTTGAATCCAGGAGGCGGAGGTTGAAGTGAGCCAAGATTGCACCATTGACAGAGCAAGACTAGTCTCAAAAATAAAAATAAAAAAAAATACAGTGGGTATTTAACTATACTGGGGGGATGGCAGTATTTGCTGCACTTCCCCAGCAGTTTAGGCTTATTTTCTGCATGAAAGAATTACTGGGGAAGATATACTTGTCTTTACGGCAAAAGAAGCCACTACCCTCTTCCTCCCAAGCACTAAGAGGACAGTCTTCTCCAGTCTTCAGACCTGCCTCTAGTTTTTCTTGTGAATTCCCAAAACAGATCTCTGGAAAACAGAATGGATGTAGACACAAACTGTCTTCATATTCGTAGATTACATGGATTTTATATCTTGATGCCAGATTACACTTGGTCATTATCCAATTTTTAAAAATTTTAGCTGAAACTTTTAATTCTTTTGTCTCATGGGCTGTTTCAGTGAGTTTGTACTCACTTCCCATTATTCCTGAGATACAGTTATTTTATTTTTTTAGCTTCCAACCAGTTGTTGGGTCTATGACCTCAGCTTCCTGATGGGCTCAAAGAACATTTGACTTGTATAGATTATTTGATTTTTCTTGTTATTAGGGTATGAGTGCAGCCTTTTTCAGGTTTCTACATTCTACATGGTAGTTAAAGTCCATCAAATAATGTTTGAGTCTCAGACCGTTATTTAAACAAGCTGATGTAAGTTCAACAATCACAGTCTATATAACATGTAGACAATGTGTAATACTCATGATACCATTCATTTCAACCAGAGGAGAGCCAGGTCATCAGTTGTCCCTCTGCCCTGAAGTTGTTAAGTAAAAAGTGGTGGTTCTTTCTCTATTTGCCATAAAATCAAAGAAGTAAGATCGTAATTGTTATTGACATGAATTTTAAATTTTGTTAACAAGTATACTTTTAGGAATGTAATTTTTTTTTCCTGACAAGGTCTTGACCAGATCTTAAAATCTTTAACTCATAATAGCATCAAGCATTCATCAAATATCTGTCTAGTCTAACTATCTGTCTTATATGGTTTTTTTTCATTCTTCCAATAAAATATTTTTATAGTGTATCGTTTTGCTTACCTCCAAGCTGGGATAACCCTACAACCCTACGCAGAAATATTTTATAGTTTTTAAGCAGTGGCTTATTTTAGGCAGCCAGCAAAAGGTTAAAAGGTTAAACAAGTATAATGTTTATTATATTTTGGATATTTGAGAATTATTAACATACTTCTTTCATGGGTTTAAAATGGCATTATTCATCTAACTATTGGCCATTACATTCAATAAGTTAAACATGCCAAATGACAGAATTGTTCTTCATATTCCTCTCTTAATCATACTTACCCATTATTTTTTAACAAGTCTAACCTTCAACATATTTTTCAAATTCATCTTAATCCTTTCTGATTCCAATGTCTCTCTCCTAATTCAATGTTGGTGGATTACTCCCCAACAACAGTATTAGAATGTCCTTTCACTTCATATACCTGTAGAGCTCTCCTTTTCTACAATAATTATTTCTTAAATTATTTAAAAAACAAATCTTATTGTCCCCTTAATTTTTAATTGTTCCCATTTATTAAAAGCTTTTGAAGTCTAAACTATTTACCCAGACTTTCAAGACATTACATGATCTGGTCCTCAATACCCGCCATTGTCACTCCAGGATATGCTACTTCTTACTATATTTATTTTGCCAGAATTTTATCCTTTAATTTTCTTAAAGACATCGTGTTTGTTCTCTCATTAAAATGTTTCAAAAGGCAATTCCAAAATTGCCTTTGCTTGGAATCTTCACTCCTCTTGCTAACTCCCAGCCTGACTATTTATACTACCAAGTATTATTTTATATGTCACTTCCTTTGGTTTAGTTTTTCTTATCACTTTTCTATTTTTTAGATGGAGTCTAGCTCTGCTGCCTAGGCTGAAGTGCAGTGGCCTGAGCTCGGCTCATTGCAACCTCCACCTCCTAGGTTCAAGTGATTCTCCCATCTTTGCTCCCAAAGTAGCTAGGATAACAGGTGGGCGCCATGATGCCCAGCTAATTTTTGTATTTTTAGTAGAGACAGAGTTTTGCCATGTTGGCCAGGCTGGTCTGGAACACCTGACCTCAAATGATCCACCTGCTTTGGCCTCCAAAAGTGCTGGAATTACAGGCATAAGCCACTATGCCCAGCCTCTTATCACTTTTCTTTTCTTTTTTTTTTGGAGATGGATTCTTGCTCTGTAGCCAGGCTGGAGTGCAGTGGCCCAATCTCTGCTCACTGCAACCTCCGCCTCCTGGGTTCAAGTGATTCTTCCGCCTTAGCATCCCAAGTAGCTGGGACCACAGGCACACGCCACCACGCCCGGCTAATTTTTGTATTTTTATTAGAGACGGGGTTTCACTATGTTGGCCAGGATGGTCTCGATCTCTTGACCTCGTGATCCACCCGCCTCGGCCTCGCAGAGTGCTGGGATTTCTTATCACTTTTCAATCTGCTCCAACCTGAGATAGGCAATTGAATCTATTTTGATTTACGGAATGATTTCATTCATGAAACTTATCACAATTTAAATCATCAATTATTTCTCTAATTATATTTTGATAACTTTTAACAATAAACTAGAACTCCAATTAGCCAGTGATTTTTCTTATGTTCAAAAAGAGAATAGCTTTTCAGAAACATAGTGTTTAGAATAAAAGCAGAAATGATTTTTCTGAGAATAAAATTGGAAAAACATCCAAAAAAAAAAAAAGTTGCCATCACAAGTAATTTTTTTCAGAGCCTTCAGTAAATAAAGGAATATGCCAAAGAGTAGTCTAGAATAGTGACACTGTTACCACAAATATTAAAACCTGGAAGGAATTTAATTTCATGAAAACACAAAGGATAATTTAATTAATTTTTGATAATGTGTTTAGAGTTTGAGACTGATTGGTCCACTCATTGAAACATACGATGTAATGCTTTAAAACATAACTGAGAAAGCTAAATTGTTCAACTATTATTTTGTTTTGAGAACTGCACTTATCTGTATTAATCGCATTTATTTTAAATTGTGTTTATCAATTGACTGAAAATTCACTATTTTCACTTTAAAAATCCATGAATTTTGTTCATGATTTCATGAAGAATTTATGTGGACTTATTAAATTTACCATTGATACAAATGTAGAGGTGAATATGAAAACTTTATGAAGTCTTATAGGCTAAAAAGTTATTAGCTCACAATAGCAAAAGAGACTCTATTAGGGATAAAGTTTGAAACCCAACTAAAATGAGTTTCAAAGAATGAGATGCAAATACCCAAATCAAAATCAACTTTGAAACTGTTTTGATATAGTATTATTCAGCACAGTAAAAATACAATATCACTATGGTTTCCACACATAGGAATTTCTTTTACGCATTTTTAAAGAACCTGATTTTTCAGTCCTTCCATTTTCCTTTTTCATTCTATATTTTCTTTTTAATGGGATGTTTTAGGATTTGATATGGTGGAAAATTCTCTTGTATTGGTTTGAAGTACATGATGTAATATATTTAATTTTTTTGTTTAGAGTATATTTTGATAACTTTACATAAAAACCAAGTAAATCTTTTAAAAGATGTGTATATAAGATTATGTATGTCTGTGTGCATATTATACACACTATAAATTTTATATTATATATTAGTATATACTACATTTATATACAATGCACTATATATAATGTTACCCTTCCTTTCCACTCACATATTTTAGAGCTAACCAAAGGCAATTTTAACTAATATAGAATATTTGTCATTCCCTTCTTGTTTCCTTCCTTCCTTCCTTCCTTATCTTCTGTCCTTCATTTATTCCTTCTTTCTTCTCCTTCCCTCCTCATTTCCTTTTTTCTCTCTTTCCTATCTTTCTTTATTAAAAGAATAATAAAGGTATTAATACATGCAAAACCTGAGCTTGCTTTTCACTTAATATGTCATGAAATATCTTTTGGGTAAATGCATACTGTCTCATAATCTGTTGTATGCTTACTCCACATTTTAGTTAACCATTTCTTTTCTGATGACCATTCACGTTGTTTCTGTTTTTTTTTTTTCTTTCTAGAATCAGTGCTATAATAAACTTCTATTTATCTGTGTGTGTAGCTGTGTGGTTTTTTTTCTTAATTTTTTTTTAGTGCTTTTGTTTCTGTCAGATGAGACACATATTCATATACATATACATGAAGATGCATATACACTTGTGTTAGAAATAATGAATTTATACCAATGAATATGTTTAATTCCAATTCATTCCACAGGGTTTCTTCTTGCTCTCCCTCAGTCTTTATTTATATACTCCCTATCACAACCTGTCTCTGAAAAAATATCTTCATGTTAACCTACTGGTCAATCCCATAATAAGAATAGTTTCAGAATTTCTTCAGAAGTCTGTGCATCTTTTTATGTCTTTAGTTATGGGTAGAAGATTATAAGCTACAACCATTATCTTTTGATAAACTAGTTCAACCATTGTGGAAGACAGTGTGGCGATTCCTCAAGGACCTGGAAATAGACATTCCATTCGACCCAGCAATCCCATTATTGGGTATATATCCAAAGGATTATAAATCATTCTACTATAAGGACACATGCACACGAATGTTCATTGCAGCAGTTTACAATAGCAAAGACCTGGAACCAACCCAAATGCCCATCAATGATAGACTGGACAGTGAAAATGTGGCACATATACATCATGGAATATTATGCATCCATCAAAAACGATGAGTTTGTGTCCTTTGTAGGGACATGGATGAACCTGGAAACCATCATTCTCAGCAAACT
>PVKP010042899.1:0-17758 GCA_004027715.1 Plecturocebus donacophilus
AGATCACGCCAATGCACTCCAGCCTGGGTGACAGAGGGAGAATCCGTCTCAAAAAAATAAAAGGTGGGGGGGGGTAAGGGGGGGGAAGGGGGGGTCAGTGCACTCCTACAGAGAAAACACGGACTTATCCAGAACATGATCCCAGGCACCAAATGATTCCCCTGCCCTACAAGATGGACTCACCTGTTACTCCCTCTCAAGATACAGATATTTCCAAGGAGATCTTCTTTTTAAAAATTTTCATTTTTAAAAAAACGTGTGTTGGAGACAGGAGCTTTCTGTGTTACCCGGGGTGGAGTACAGTGGTGCCATCATATCTCACTGAAGCCGCGACCTCCTGAGCTCAAGAGATCCTCCTGCCTGTGTCCCGAGAAGCTGGGACCACAGGTGCACACCACTAAGCCCAGCTTTTTTCTTTCTTTTTCTTTTTCCTTTTTCTTCCTTTCTTTTTCCTTTTTCTTCCTTTTTTTTTTTTTTTTTGTAGAAACAGGACCTCACTATCTTGTCCCAGTTGATCTCTAATGCCTGGCCTCAAGCAATTCTGCCATCTTGGCCTCCAAAGTGCTGGGATTACAGGAGTGAGCCGAACGCCCAGCGGGGATCTTCTTTCTACGATGGATTCTCCCATGATGAAGACACTGCTTTCCTCCAACTTTGAATAAAGTGAACCATTCCCTATTTCTCCCTCCAGCGGACTCTTTCTCAGCCATCTTCTCTCCACCTCCTGTGAATCTCGTTTGTCAATCTCTACTCTCCTGCACTCTGAAACCTTGCCGGACCACGCCCCCCAGAGGACCTGACGCTAGCGCGACCCTGGGAATTCTGGGAGTTGTAGTTTTATTGCTCGCCCACCGACAGGTGGGGTCGAGGGCTCTGGGCGTGCGGGACTGGGGCGGCTCTTACCTGGGCGTCCTGGTAGCCCTGGAGCAGCAGGAAGTAGGGGCGGTTGCTGGGTGCCTGAATGAGGCACTGAGTCAACTGATCGAAGTCCCCGGGGTCTGCAGGTCCGATTTGGGCGTCGGCTGCCCCTGGGGCCATGCTAAGTGCCTGTTGCCTCCTTTCCTGCTGCCGCCGCCGCCGCCCCTGTAGGCTAAGCTCCGACACGCTGCGCCGCAAGGACAAGTTTTCCGAGCGCTCCTTGCCTCCGGACCCAGCGGAGGCCCCTGATCCCGTCCCCGGGCCAGGACTGGCCAGCGCCGCCCCGCCCGACGCCGCCCGGGAGCGGTTCTTCTGTGGCCGCCACGAAGGGGCGCCCGTGCCTGCGGAGGGAGATGAAGGACAGTGAGGCTGAGACTAGAAAGAGAGGGACAGACACAGTTACAGATTATGAAACAAAGAACTGGGCTCAGAGAGGTGAGGCTGCGTCCCACAATTAGGCTTTTGCATATTCTGTCCCCTGTGCCTGGAACACCTTTCTCTCCTGATTCATACCCATCTTGCAGTTTTCAGCTCAGGAATTTCATTCATTCTTTTCCATTGAATCATTTGTTCTTTTATTTTATTTTACTTTAGTGTAAGAACAGTAAGAATAATGATTGATCATATAGTTTTTTTTTTTTTTTTCTTTTTCCGAGATGGAGTCTTACTCTGTCACCCAGGCGGCAGAGCAGTGGCGGGATCTCGGCTCACTGCAACCTTCCCCTCCCGGGTTCAAGCGATTCTCCTGCCTCAGCCTCCTTAATAGCTGAGATTACAGACGCCTGCCACCATGCCCCGCTAATTTTTGTATTTTTAGTAGAGACCGGGTTTCACCATCTTGGCTAGGCTGGTCTCAAACTCCTGATCTCATGATCCACCCGCCTCAGCCTCCCAAAATGCTGGAATTACAGGCTTGAGCCACTGCGCCCGGCCTTTTTATCTTTTATCTTTTTTTTTTTTTTTTTTTGAGAAATCTCACTCTGTCACCCAGGCTGGAGTGCAGCAGTGCAATCTTGGCTCACTGCAACCTCTGCCTCCCAGATTCAAGCAATTCTTCTGCCTCGGCCTCCGGCTTAGCTGGGGTTACAGGTCCGTGCCACCACGTCCAGCTAATTTTTGTATTTTTAGTAGAGACGGGGTTTCACCATGTTGGCCGGGTTGGTCTTGAACTGGCTGGTCTCGAACTCCTGACCTCGTGATCCTCTGGTCTTGGCCTCCCGAAGTGCTGGGATTATAGGCATGAGCCAGATAGCCCAGCCCATTTGTTCTTTTAACAAGTATTTATTTATTTATTTAGACAGAGTCTCGCTCTGTTGCCAGGCTGGAGTGCAATGGCACGATCTCGGCTCACTGCAACCTCCGCCTCCCGGTTCAATCGATTCCCCTGCCTCAGCCTCCCGAGTAGCTGGGACTACAGGCACATGCCACCACGCCAGGCTAACTTTTTGTATTTTAGTAGAGACCATGTTGGCCAGGATGGTCTCGATCTTCTGACCTCGTGATCTGCCCACCTCAGCCTCCCAAAGTGCTGGGATTACAGATGTGAGCCACCGCGCCCCACCAACAAGTATTTATTGAGTACCCACTACATGCTTAGGACTGTTCAAGTCACTGGGTAACAGAAAAGACCCTGCCCTCCAGGAGATAGAAACCACCTCTTCCTAAACCTTTCCCTGACAGTCCAAGTTGAAGCAGGTGACTTCACTACCGGGTATTCTGGGCTTTTTCTGGACCTAGCAGGAGTCCTGGCACACAGTTGGCACCTAGAGGAAATGAGCTGAATGAGTGGACTGATGTGTTTCTCACTAGGTTTGTGAAATCTGGGAGGGTGGAAACCTCATCTGTCAGCATCTCCACTGTATTCCCCAATGCCCTGGAAATGGTGTGGCCAGGCCAGGCGCGGTGGCTCATCCCAGCACTTTGGGAGGCTGAGGTCAGGAGTTTGAGACCATCCCGGCCAACATGGTGAAACCCGGTCTCTACTAAAAATACAAAAGAAATTTGCGGGACGTGGTGGTGGACGCCTGTCATCCTAGCTATTGGGGAGGCTGAGGCGGGAGAATTGCTTGAACCAGGAGTTGGAGGTCGCAGTGAGCCAGGATCGTGCCACTGCACTCCAGCCTGGGTGACAGAGCAAGACTCCCTTGTTTTTTTAAAAAAAAAAACTTTGTCAGGGGGCGCAGGAGAGAGAGTATAATGATTATAATCATTCTTTATCAAGTACCTACTCTATGCCAAGCCCCGTGCTACACCCTTTATACAATAAATACATTAATCCATTGAATCCTCACCTAAGATTTTTTTTTTTTTTTTTTTTTTTTTGAGATGGAACTTGCTCTGTCACCCAGGCTGGAGTGCAGTGGGACGATGTCGGCTCACCGCAACCTACACCTCCTGGGTTCAAGCAATTCTCCTGCCTCAGACTCCTCAGTAGCTGGGACTGCAGGTGCCTGCCACCATGCCCGGCTAATTTTTATTATATTTATTTTTTTGTATTTTTAGTAGAGACGGGGTTTCACCGTGTTGGCCAGGATGGTCTCGATCTCCTCAACTTGTGATCCACCAGCCTCGGCCTCCCAAAGTGCTGGGATTACAGGCGTGAGCCACTGCGCCCGGCCCTCACCTAGGATTTTACAGAGATTAACTGGCACAGAATGAGTTGGAATCCAAACCCGAGTTCAAAGCCCATTAGTTTAATTGCTATAACATCCTATCTTCCAGAGGGAGGCTCAGATACAGAAAAGTGGTTAGAGGGCTCCCTGAGCAGACCCGGGCTTTCAATGCGCCAGGCCCCACCCCTGCCAGGCGCGGTCCAGCACCAGCTATTTCACCGTTGACTCTACCTTCTGCTCCAGGCCTGCCCTTCTCTGAGATCAAGGCCTTCCTTCGCCTCTACAACGACCTCCTCCTCCAGCCCCTTCCTTTTCCGTATGACTCCATTTAGCAGCCAACCCAGCCTAAGGCCGTCTTATCCAACGACTGCCCCTCAGAGGCTCCGCCCATCTTAGCCCCTCCAGGCCTGGCCTAGGAGCCTGTATTCATTCACTCTGTAGGTGTCTCCCCTTCTAGGCTCCGGCCACATAGGCCCTGCTCAGGAACCACCTCAACCTACTTCGCAGAGCTGCCTCCTGCCACACAGACTCACGCACTACGTACCACCACTCCTCGCGGGACCCAACACTCAGTGCGCCAGACCACGCCCTTCCACAAGCCCCGCCCCAACACAGGCCCCGCCCCAACACAGGCCCCACCCACAAGGCCCCGCCCACAGGCCCTGCTCGGCTCCCAAGAGCATTGTCAGTGCTTACTCCTCCAGCTCCTAGGTCTCTCCAATTCCTTTTTCTTTTTCTGGAGTACTGTTTTGTTTTCTGCTGTTTGTTTTTTTGAGACGAAGTCTCGCTCTGCCGCCCAGGCTGAGCGAGGGCGGCAGCCTGGTGCCATCTCGGCCCACTGCAGTCTCTGCCTCCCGGGTTCAAACGATTCTCATGTCTCAGGCTCCCGACTAGCTGGGATTACAGGCGTGCTCCACGACGCCCGGCTAATTTTTGTCTTTTTAATAGAGACGGGATTTCACCATGTTAGCCAGACTTGTCTGGAACTTCGACCTCAGGTGATCCGCCCGTCTCAGCCTCCCAAAGTGCTGGGATTACAGGTGTGAACCACCACACCAGGCCAGGACTGGTTCTTTAATTCAGAAAGATCCTTGTCGATATTCAGTATGAAAACAGTTGCACTATTGATTTCTCTTTCTCCCAAATGGCCCCAAGAGACCGCATCAAAGGAGAGTACATTTTAAGCCACTAAGCTTCAGGATGTGCACCTAACAGACCCCGCAGAAACCGTATCAGAAAGTGGAGATCGGGCAGGGAAAGACTTGCAACGACCAGCAAATTGCTAGTGTCCTCTAACCCAGCACACAGGGCGGATCCCTCCGCCCCCTGCAGACTCCTGCCCATCCCACTGGACTCCACAGACCCCGCTACACACCCCACCTCCTCCAAGGCAGCCTGAAATGCATGCAGAAGTCCCCAACCCCAATTCGGAGCCCCTTTAGGCCACTCCAAGCCACATCAACAACTGACCCCCGTCCTGCCTAAGCCCCAAGCCCGACCCCTGTAAAAATCCCACCTAATCAACAAGCCCCACCCAGCTCTCAGGCCCCCGCCCTTCCCACCATCTGGCCGCCACCGGCCCAGCGAGTCCCACACAAACCGCCCAGCCCCTCCCGCGGGCCCCGCCCCCAGCCAGCCCGCGGATCCCACAAGCCCCGCCCAGGTGCCGCCCACGGGCCCCGCCTCTCTGGCCCGGGGTCCCCGCCGCAGAGCCCCGCCCGCCGCTCACCTTCGCCGTCTGCTGCCCCGAAGGCCTCCTGCTCCAGGCGCCGCGCCTCCTCGCGGCCGCGCAGCTCGAAGCGCCGCGCCCAGCCGGGCCGCGCCCGCCACAGCTCCTGCACCAGCAGCGGGCGCTCCGAGTCGCCCAGCACGCGCAGGTGCTCCGCCCGCCACTCGCCGCTCCCCGCGCCCGCCGCCGCCGGCCGGCCCAGCGCGTCGCACAGAGCGAAGGCGTCCACGCAGCTGCTCTCGCCGGGGCCGGCGCCGGGGCTGCCGGCCAGGCCGTAGCGCTCTAGCGCCTCGGCCACGAGCTCGCGCGCCGTGGAGCGCGCCGTGGCCAGCACGCTCTTGTAGTTGGCGCCCGATGCCAGTCCCGCGCCGAAGATCTTGAGGACCCCGGGGGGCGCCGTGGCGCGGGTGACCAGCGATGGCTCGGGGGCCACGCCCGCCGCCAGCTCAGGCAGCTTCTTCTCGCTGGCCCAGCGCTGCGCGCCCCCCGGGGTCCCAGGGCCTCCCGCGCCGCCGGACCCCGTGGTCCCGGTCCCCGACCCCCGGAAGAGCTGGGAGATGCGCTTGGCGCGGCTACCGGAGGCTCCCCCGGCCGCCTTGACTGCGCCCACTCGCCGCAGCTCCACGTGCGGCGGAGGCGGGGGTATCGGCTCGCTGCTGCGGCTTCCCGTGTCCGACGAAGAAGATCTGGGAGTCCGCCGGGGAAGAGTCGCGGGAGAGAGAGACCCAGAAAGACACCCCAGGACGGGGGCGGGGAACAGATTAGGAGAGAAGTGGGCAGGGACCCAGAGAGAAGGACAGGGACCCAGGGTGGATGGACGGGGCGGGGGTGGGGGTGAGGACACAGACGCGAGGCAAAGAGAGAAATAAATAAATAAATAAATAAAGGCAAGTCCCACAGAAGGAAATTCCAAGAGGTGAGCAGGGAGGGGAGGAAGGAAGGTGAATCAATTCCCCGCTCCTTCTGTCCCCATCCCCGTGCCCATCCGGCCGCCCTCCACCTCCAGGCCTAGCTCTTCCCCTCGCCGCGCCCTGGTATCACTGCGCCCCACCGTCTCCCCCCTGCCCACCAGCTCGCTTGCCCAATTCAGGACGAGGACCGGAGGCAACCCTTTGCAGGGACTGGGCGGTGAACAGGGACAGATGGGAGGCAGGTGTGCAAGGGGAGGGGTTCTGCAGAGATGGCACTCACTTGACAGAGGCCGCGCTGGGCCAGCGCCTTCCCAGCTTGGCCAGCTGCTTCCTGGGGGAATTGATCCACAGGCCGACGGGGAGATGAAGCTTCCCGAAGCGAGGGCTTCCGCCCTCCTTCCGTTCACCAGATAGCATGGCCCTAAGGGTGGGTGGGTAAGGCCCCAACTCTTAAGGTACTCTTGTGGGGATAGGGTGGAGGACACCTAGACTCCGAGTCAGAGGGAGGAAGGGGCTGGGGCTCAGACTCCCGAGTCCAGGGGGAGGAGAGGGATGGGACCCTGGACTCCTGGGATGGAAGATGGCTGGGGGACTGAGTCTTGGGGTCCAGGGAGGAGTGGTATGGGCTGCTGGGTCCCTGGCTCTTACCCTGCTTCGGGTCCGGCACACCCGGAGGCCCTGGCTCCTCTGGCCTGGGTCAGTTCCACTGCTCTCGGTCAGCCTTGCCTCTGCCCCGGCTCCCAGCACTGGGTGGGGGACAGGAAAAGGCAAGAGGAAACCCGGCAGGAAGAGCGGGGAGGGGGCGTCCTGTGAGGAGACCGGGCCTGGGGGTGGAGATCTGGGTAGGGCTGGCCCTGCCCTATTCCTTGATTCTGGAATTACATCGCAGTCAGTTGGTCCCCTCCAGGACCCAGGGGTCCCGGTTTCCTGCCCCTCTTCCCTCAGGCCGGAGCCCATCCTCAGACCTCTCCTCTCGGGGAACCAAAGGCTAGGGTCAGTCCCGTCCCAGGGAGTGAGTCAGATGCTTAGACAACAAGATAAATCTTTATTAGTCCATCGAATCTGTGTCCATTTCGTTGGTGTCCTGGGGTTGCTCGTCGGCTCCACTGCCAAGACGGAACAGTGAGGACTTGATGAAATCGATCACCACCCTTTGACAAAATATCCTAGGGGTGGGAGAGGGGTACAGATCATGGAACCAGGTTAGGTACTTACTTATTGAGTGGGGGACACCCCTCCCAACACCCACCTTATTCTAGCAACTATGTAAGCCTCGCCCTTCGAAGTCCTCCTATGCAAGCGCCCCGCACCCCACCCTCCGGGGAAAGTCCTGTTCTCGGTTCTCAGTAGAGCCCAGACCAGCTTCAGCACTGGGCTCCTGGAAGCCTCGCCCCTCACTCCAAGCCAAGCCTGCCTTCTTCAATGAGTTGCTCACGCAAAGGTAAGGACAATTATCAGTGCCACGCAGCCCCAGATCAGCAGCCCCAGAAGGCGGTCTTCCAGCATGCTCTCAGGCTTCAGAGGCTGGAGGGTAATGGACGACTCTGAGGTCACCTCGGAGATCTGGGTAGGGCTGGCCTCCCCCACGGTTATGATGTTTGGAGACGGGTTTTCCTCCTCGACCCTTTTGGGCAACACTGTTAGAGAAAGTGTAAAGAGCAGTCTTGGCAGGGCGTGGAGTTCCTGCCCTGGCAAAGGCCAGCCCGGAAGAGTACCCAGCCATCCCAGGGATAGTCACGCCTCCAACAGCGTCAAGCCTGAACACACCCAAGGGAACCCCTGTCCTCAGGGCCAAAGGCCACGCCCCCGGCAGGAAGCCACACCCCTGTGCCCTGAAACCACACCCAACAGGAAGTCACGCCCCCATCGCAGATGCCACGCCCCCCTCAGCGGTTCCCCAGTTCCCCTACTCCCCCTGGGCCCGGAATCCTACACGTCTCTCAACCCCACAGCACTGACCTGTGACGTGAAAAAGGATGATCGTGGCTGGGCTGGAATTCACGGTGCCCAGCTCGCAGCGGTAGTCGCCTGCATCTTCTGGACCCACCATGGGCTTGGTCAGGGTGGGCTCTTTCCCCTTGGACACCAAGGTCTCAGTATTGTTCCCCCAAACCTAGACGCAAGCTCAAGGGGTCATTGAGGCCTGGGGAATTCAGGGGTTGGGGGAGTGCTGGGGTGAGGAGATCACAGGGCCTCAGGATGGGAGGTGGGTATCCAGGGTGTCACTGGTCAGGGCGTGGGGTCCCCAGAGGTCAGTAGAGACCACACCTACTAGACCACCCTCCTGGGTCATGAGAGTCATGGGTGCAGGCCCATAGATCCAGTACACAAGCACTGCAGTCTAGGGAGTTCAAGGGTTGCAGAAGTTGCAGTCCTCACCCTGTAAAAGCTGTAATCAGTGAGGCCCTGGGAAGCCTTATGCCAGTTTAGCTCACAGTCCAAGATCATGTCTTCCATATGTGGAACCTCCACGTCGCGCTCTGGTGGCAGAGGATGATTGTGGGAGACTCCTTCAAGGTTCTTAACCCTCCTTCATCCGCTTACATTTGTTGTAACCCATCTTTTCTCTTTTCCTTTTCTTTTCTTCTTTTTTTTTTTTTGAGGAGTCTCGCTCCATCTTTTTTTTTTTTTTTTTTTTTTTAAAGACAAGGTCTCACTCTTTTGTCTAGGCTGGAGTGCAGTGGTATGATCATAGCTCACTGCAGCCTCCAACTCCTGGGTCCAAGCAATCCTCCTGCCTCAACCTTCCAAGTAGCTGGGACTGCAGAAACACACCACCACACCCGGCTAACTTTTAAATTTTTTTGTAGAGATGGGGTCTCACTATGTTGCCCAGGCTGGTCTCAAACTCCCGGCTTCAAGCAAGCCTCCCGTCTCAGCCTCCCAAGGTGCTGGGATTGCAGGCGTGAGCCACTGTACCCAGCCTAAACCCTGTCTTTTCTTGTCTGCTGCCCCCACAGCCGCATCTAGGCTCGAGACTGTCTCTTCTGTCCCCTCACCCCACCTGCACCAATTCCTCCTGCTGGGTCCAGTTCTCTCACCCCCACAATCGTAGGACTTTCGGCAAGCGTGAACCTCCTTTTTGCAGTTCCTGCACCAGATCAGAGTCTGCAGCATCATACCTGGAGGGGCGGGTTCAAGGCTTGTATTTGCCCACTAAGAGCCATGGCTAAAAGGAGAGGTCAGGGCCAAGGGCTGGGGCCAGGTCATCTATGACATTCCTAGATGGTCAGGTGAAGGGACAGGGCCAGGACGCAGGTGGGTAGGAAGTGGGTGCCAACAAGGCTCAGTAAGGAGTGTAAGTAGAGGCCAGCTGCGCTGGCTTGTGCCTGTAATCCCAGCACTTTGGGAGGCCAAGGTGGGCGAATCATGAGGTTGGGAGATCAAGACCAGCCTGGCCAACATGGTGAAACCCTGTCTCTACTAAAAATACAAAAATTAGCTGGGCATGGTGGTGGGCACCTGTAATCCCAGCTACTTGGGAGGCTGAGGCAGGAGAATTGTTTGAACCTGGAAGGCAGAGGTGGCAGTGAGCTGAGAGCGTGCCACTGCACTCCAGCCCAGGCAACAGGGTGAGACTCGGTCTCAAAAAAAAAAAAAAAGAAGAAGAAGGTAAGTAGAATATGACCTGCTCCCCAAGAAATCCAAGGTGGAGAAAGTATACTGGAGACCCAGAAAGTCTCCAAGGCAGAGAATGGCAAAATCACCAGGATCCAAAAAGTTGAGTGGGGAGGTTCACTATTCAGAGGGCTGGATGAAGAGCAGAGGGTTAGCTTCTGTAATCCGGACTCACCACATTGGTTGGGACAATAAGCTGTGTCAAAAGAGAAAAAGAGAGAGAGACAGAGAAAGAGATGCCAGAATCAGATTTCTAAATGAAAGACGATGGGAGAGGGGGTTGGGGGAAGGGCTGAGCTTTGGGCTCGTGGGTTAGAGGAGAAAAAGACTTGAGTCTGAAGGAGGAGGACTTGGAGAAGCTGAGAAACTGGGCTTGGAGAAGTTAGTGGCTGGAGACAAGGACTCTGGGGTCGTGGAAAGAGGAGTCGGGGACACAGGCTCCCATCTTCTCTTACCCTCTCTTTGGAATCGAGCAACAGAGGTGGCAAGAGCTTCCTTTTGCAGGTGCAACGTCCAAAATAGCTCCTTCACGAAGAGATTGTCTGGGAAGACACAGCAACCCCCCATCCCACGTGTGAGGTGCTGGAAGTTTGCTTCTGCCTGCAGAACCTGGCATTCCACCTTCTGGCCTTCTCAGGGAAAGGCACTAAAACTCACCGTCTGCCATAATGCCAGCCACTGGGCTAAGCAACGCATATTCTGGGGGATGGTGGGCACAGGGTCTTACTCTACTACCCAGGCTGGAGTGCAGTGATGTGATCATGACTCACTGTAGTCTCGACCTCCTGGGCTCAAGCAATCTTCCTGCCTCAACCCTTCCAAGTAGCTCGGACTACAGGCACATACCACCTTTGTGTGTGTGTGTGTGTGTGTGTGTGCACGCACGTGTGTATTTTTTGTAGAGACAAGGTTTCACTATGTTGGTCAGGCTGGTCACGAACTACTGAGCTCAAGCAGTCTGCCTGCCTCAGCCTCCCAAACTGCCAGGATTACAGGCATGAGCCACTGTGCCCGGCCAGCCATACACATTTAAACTGAACAACTGAGGGAGCATTTTACAGCCAAGGGAGTTTCAAAGTCCTTTGCTCAAGGCCATACAGCTGGGAAGTGGCAGAGCAGGGATTTGAACCTAGGCAGTCTGGTTCCAAAGCCTAGTATCTGACCAAGAGACCAGGCATCACTAGCCCTGGGTTCCCTTAGAGATTTTGGATCCCCACCCCCTTGGTGCATTTACCTGTTACATCACTGTCTGTGATGCGTTTCAGATCCTTCAGCAAACTCCAGGACGCCTTTTGCAGTGTGTCCTCATCTGTCGGGGGAGACACAATCCCAGATTCCTGGCTTACTGTCTCATTCGTGCGCCTAGTCTTAGAAACTACAATACCCATGAGGCCACTGGGCAAAGATAGGCCTGATTAAGGGACCAGCCGCCCGTCGCCTTCTGAGAGTTGTAGTTTTATTACATAAAATTGCCAGCTAAAGATAGGGAATACAGTATTTACTCGCCCTGGGGAAACTTGGAATCTGCATCTCAGCCTTCTCCATTCCTGAATCCCGGAGACCCTGCTGTCAGCCTCTTCCTCCCCCTGGTGTTATCCTCCTCCTTCCTAGGACCCAGGGGTCCGGGCTCCCCCCTGCCCTCACCGATGACACCCATATAGGCATCCTCAGTAAGCGACAGATTCTGGAAATCTGCCACGGCCTTCTCTACTTTATCCATGAAGGTTTTGTGAAGGCTCGCATCCAGGTGGCCAGGCAGGTAATCCTTCTCCAAGGACTTTAGCGCCAGCACGACAGACGGGTCACAGATGACACAGCCCTCGGCAGGAAACAAGTAACCGGCCAGCGCCGAAAACAGGAGGGTAAAATGCGGCCCCATTGCAGCCAGCGCGCAGTTCCTGAAGACTGTCAGGAAGGGTGCTCTCACCCCAAACCGAGAGCAGGAGAACGCTAAAGGGAGAGAAGCCAAAGCCCATCTTAAGAAACCCCACTGGGCCACCCTATCCATGGGGTCCCCAAACCGCGAAACGAGGATCTTCAGGAAATCTCCAAATAAAGAGGACGTATGTCCTTCACCAAATGCCTCCAAAGGGTGAAACTGAGCCCCAATCTAGGGGACCCCAAATTTAGGGTTCTCACTGCATCTCAACTGAGAGATCAGAAAAACTATTAAACAGGAATAGGTCTCCAAACTCAGGACCTGGAATCTTCCAACCCCATATTCCCCTTCCCAGACTCCCAAACTATGGAATTTACAAGTCCCCAAATTGATGTGATCCTGAACGCCAACCCTTAAATGCAACACTGAGGCACTCCCCTGGCAGCCCCCCAAAACCTGTTGAAGCTCAAACTGAAAATTCAATGCCCAAACCAATAAATCATCTAATACAGACTCAACCACGATATTATCAAACTCCAAACTCCTCCAAAACCAAAACACATTCCAAATTCCTAAACCTGGGGACTCCGCTACACACTTAAGACTCCATGCGATCCTCCAGACCCAGGGGGCCCTTGTTCACCCTTTCCCAAGACTAATGGACTCCCAATTTGCAGAGCGCAGCTTTCTGCTTAGAAAAAGGAGCCCCAGCCAGGCGCGGGGCTCAAGCACTTTGGGAGGCCGAGGTGGGAGCATCACAAGGTCAGGAGTTCAAGACCAGCCTGGCCAAGATGGTGAAACCTTGTCTCTACTAAAAATACCAAAAACTAGCCGGCCGTGGTGGCGCGCGCCTGTAATCCCAGTTACTCCTCGGGAGGCTGAGGCAGAGAATTGCTTGAACCCGGGAGGTGGAGGTTGCTGTGAGCCGAGATCGCAATACTGCTCTCCAGCCTGGGCGACAGAGTGAGACTCCATCTCAAAAAAAAAAAAAGGAAAGAAAAGAAACGGAGCCCCGATGCGCCCTGAACAGTGATGCCCCCGAAACAGGGCGGTTCCTGACTTGTGTCCTCTAACACTAGGGTTCATCGGGAGGTCCAGTCCAGGTTCTGAGGGCTTTTAAAGAGGAACCGGGGGTCAGGACCACCTACGCTAATTTTCCAAGGGCTAAAATCAAGGCTTTTGTTGGGGACGAGGGCAAGGTTGGGTGCGTGAAATCGAGAGCTTTTCTGAGTCACGGAGGATCCCCTCTCCACAAGGAACTCCGGCAATCTCCTCCCGGCTTCTCAGCCCGAATGTCCTTAGAGATACTCCTCAGGATTGTCCTCGGCCCCGCCCAGAAACCCGACGCTTTCTGATTGGACTGCAACAAAGGGATGCCCCTCCTCTCGCTCCTGGACGTCACAGAGGCTGCAGCCTTTTCAGACTAGAACTTTCCCAGCATCTGCCGAAGCGGAAGCCTCCCGACTGCTCTGGCTTCTAGAGTCAAGAACTCTGGCCTCAGCTTCCTCTCCTCCCGTTGTCCCAGGACCCAGGCCGGTAGATCCGGCGCCCTAGGCCGCTGCCGACCCCATCACGGCCCTTAGAAACGGCTGTCGAGCCACGAAGTGGACGGTTTAGCTCTAGGACTACGACTCCCAGAATGCCTTGGGGCCGCTTTGTCCGTAGCTGATTAGCGCTGCCCAACCCCATAGCTTTCCGGGAAATGTAGTTCAATGGTAATCTGCTCGCTCCTGCCTCCGCCTCTTCTCCCCACGCGGAGGTCCCAGTGGGAGGAGAGGGCTGGGGGCCAATACTGAGGGTTCAGGAGAGAGCAACTGGGGGCTCAGACCTTTGGGTCCTGGAAGGTCTCTCTCTTCTGTGTGATCGACACAGAGAACCAGAAAAACCGAGGCCGCGAGTCACACAAGTTCGGCAACAAGGGGCTGTCAGATTAAGTAGGGACAGTACTCTCGATCTCGAGTAATAAAAGTCCTCAGGGCCGGACGCGGTGGCTCACGCCTGTAATCCCAGCCCTTTGGGAGGCCGGGGCGGGCGGATCACGAGATCAAGAGATCGAGACCATCCTGGCCAACATGTGAAACCCCATCTCTACAAAAAAAAAAAAAAAAAGTTGGGCGTGATGGCGTGCGCATGTAGTCTCAGTTACTCGGGAGGCTGAGGCAGGAGAATCGCTTGAACCTCAGGAGGTGGAGATTGCAGTGAACCCAGATCATGCCACTGCACACTGCACTTCAGCCTTGCCACAGAGCTAGACTCTATCTCAAAAAAAAAAAAAAAAAAAAAAGTCCTCGGAAGCACCCCACCTTTTCCTCCACTCTCTTACCCACTTACACACACACAAACACACACACACACACACACAACGCTCTTGTTCCAAAAAAACCGCAGAGACAGGTATTGGTGCTGTGGACTTTTAATTCATACCTCCTGCTCTCTTACCTGTGGCAGCTGAGTTGGGAACTGTACTGTAACTGTACAATTTCACTGTAACTAACTCCCTGAGAAGCCTAGAGGCATAGGATGAGTAGATGGGGGATGTGATCAGAGCTGACTATGTTTAAGATCTCTTCTTTCACCCTCCAAAAAACAGCAGGGGGCTCCTGAGATCTCGACAATCCTGTCCACCTTGGCCAGACCTCGTGCTCCTGCCTGTGTTTGAGGCTGGGTCCAAGGTCTGCATACCTTTGGATCCTTTTATCCCAGACCTGCCCAAAGCCAGATGTAGTGGTTTTGTGAGTTCAGGGGCAGACAATTAGCAATGAGCACAACACCTGCCAGCTTATCACAAGCACAGAGGGTGTGTTTATGCCTGCACATTTCCAGAAAACATATCCCAGACCCCCAGCGGCCCACCTGCAGAGAAAGACAAACTTCCTTCATTGTGAGCGGCAACCTGAACTCAGAGCCAATATATGCAGGTCTTGGCAGTTTACAAGTTTAAAAAAAAAAGTGTTCTTGGATCCCTGGAAAGTTCTGCTCCAGAAGCTGCACCATTTAGCAGTGATCCCTCACCCCACTTTCATATTTTAGCCTGTCTGCTCAAAACAAATGAAAAAAAGTCTTTGAGGGGCTGGGGCCCGGGTTGGACAGATTCCCACTCTGCTCACCAACTACCCCAGTTTTTCCAAAGACCGTGAACAGAGCAAGATGGTGGCCAACTAGAGATGGTTTGTCTTTCATCTCCATCTTTTCAGCAATGGTGGGCACTGAGCTTCCAGTTGTACATTCATTAGATTCTTCACTTGGCCACGTCTGTAATCCCAGCATTCTGGGAGGCCAAAGTGGGAGGATTGCTTGAGGCCAGGAGTTCAACAACAGCCTGGACAATATCACAAGGTCTTGTCTCTACAAAAATAAAAAACATTAAAAAAAAAATTAGCTGGCCCAGGTGCAGTGGCTGATGCCTGTAATCCCAGCACTTCAGGAGGCTGAGGCAGGTGGATCTTGAGGTCAGGAGATTGAGACCATCCTGGCCAACATGGTGAAACCTTGACTCTGCTAAAAATACAAAAATGAGCCAGGCGTGGTGCTGTGCATCTATAGTTCCAGCTATTCAAGAGGCAGAGGCAAGAGGATCCCTTGAGCTCAGGCATTCGAGGTTGCAGTGAGCTATGATCGAGACACCACACTCCAGACTTCAGCCTGGGCAATAGAGCAAGACCCTGTCTCCAAAAACAAAAAACCAAAAAGATTCTTCACCTTAGTTATCTGGAGTTCCAGAAACCATCCCCTCCAGAATGGACCTGCAGGGTTCTTCACAGGCATCAAGCCTGGCCCTCTCTAGAACAAGTCTCCCTCTAGAATCACCCCAGAAACACAGAAAAGGACTTGCTGAATGCTTACTCTGGACCAATCATGAAGATTCTGGACCAATCATGAAGAAGTCTTTCAGTCTTCTGAGAACCCAGGGGAACAGTAACCCTTTTCTAGAAAAGAGCAGAGGGAGAGTTCCCTATTCCTGGGGGCAGCCATCTGGAACTACTCTAGATATGGGCTGGGGAGAGCAGGTGGGCACTGTGGCTTCTAGAACTGCCTGCCAGCCATCAGAAAAAGACATTTTGCTAGTTCTAGATGTTCAGACAGTTCCAGAAAGGTCCCCCTTCTCTCCAACTCTCCCAACTAGAATCACTCTGCAAATGGGTGCCCACTGGCTTGAGGAACACACAAGCTTCTCCAGAAATGCTAGGCTTCTGGAGTCACAGACTGCTGGCTCAAGAAAGATCAGGCTATTCCGGAAAGCCTCCCCAGCTCTCAAGGCTCAGCCAATGTCCAGAGTGGAGACAGGTCTGCATTAATGCCCACCCACTCGGGCAGGAAGGCGGCCTCCGGCTTAAAGATCTTCAGGAACTCAGAGTCTGGCAGGGTGAAGTTGGCCAGGTAGACAGTGTCTCCGCCAGCCAGGTAGGCAGCCCAGAAGCCGAAGGTGCCGATGGTCATGATGGTGTGGTTGCACTGCGTGAGCAGGGCAAAGTCTTTCCACGGCGAAGCCTCCTGTCCGTCGCCAGCAAACATCACATCGCCCTTCGAGGCGTCGATGTTTTCCCTACACCACTCCATGCCGTTGCTGGTGACCACAAACACCGGGGCTTCGTGCCGTGCCCGGAACCAGTCCATGGCCTGCCGGAGGTAGGCGCTGTTGCCCACCACACCCTTCCAGCGCTGGGGCATTACCTGGAGGTAGTCCCCACGGCGCACGTGGACGCCCACAAAGGTGCGCGGCCGGTCCCCCGAGCGCCCCAGGCGGAGCCGCCCCAGCACGCTCTGCGCCTCTTGGCGAAGGTGGTCGTGCAGCGTGAACTCACTGCGGATCTGCTCCCGGAGGTGATGGAAGAAAGTCCAGGAGCAGGGGAAGCCGGAGAGCTTCAGGAAAGGATCCCCCAAGTCCGCGTACTCTTCCGACATCCAGTCGTGAAGCCGCAGCTCCCGCCAGGGCGTGCGGCTGTCCACCTCTGGGGCCAGCACGGGCAGCGTGATGCGGAAGACCGGGGCCAGCGCGGCGTGCATGGAGGGCAGGATGAAGGCTCGGCGACCGTTGAGCTGGGCCAGAGCCAGCAGCGTGGCATACTGCCCCATCTGGTTACCAAACCGGCCATCGGGGTAGATAGTCCAGGTGCCGGAGAGGGAGGCAGGGTGCTGGGGACGGGGAGAGGAGGTGTTGGGGCTCATCGGGGAACCCGGCAGGCAAAAGATGGCCACGGGGGGTGTCACCAGGTGGCGGTCTGGACACAGGACCGACAGGCTGAGGCCGTGTCGAAAACTGTCTTGGTGGATGTGGAGGAAGAAGGAGATTGCAGAGAGGACACAGACTAGCAGGAAGGCCAGACAGAGGTGACGATGGCTCAGTGGCCACATGGCTGCAGGGGAGGAAAGGAGAATTAGCAGATGAGCAGAGGCCGAGCAGGGGCGGCTGAGGAGGGCCGAGGGAGGACAGAGAGGCCTGGGGGTTGGTTTTCCTTCTAACCCAGGGAAAGAGGAAGCTAAAGGTTTAAACTCCTGAGGCTGAGGTATGGAAAGTCTGAGTCCTAGGTTTGAGGGGTGAGAGCTTTGGGATCTCCGGGCATGGGGGATTGGAAGGCAGTGAAGTTGTTTTCAAGGTAGGCATGGTTTGGCCGGGCACTGTGGCTCACACCTGTAAATCCAGCATATTGGGAGCTGAGATGGGAGGCTCTCTTGAGCCTAGGAGTTCCAGATCAGCCTGGGCAACAGAGCAAGACTCTACTTCTACATAAAAAATTAAAATTAGCTTGGCATGGCGTGGGCGTGGTGGCTCACGTCTGTAATCCCAGCACTTGGGAGGCCAAGGCAGGCAGATCACCTGAGGTCGGGACTTCAAGACCAGCCTGACCAACATGGTGAAACCCCATCTCAACTGAAAATACAAGATTAGCCGGGTGTGGTGGTGCGTGCCTGTAATCCCAGCTACTCGGGAGGCCGAGGCAGGAGAATCACTTAAACCCAGGAGTCGGAGGCTGCGGTGAGCCGAGAGCAAGCCATTGCACTCCAGCCTGGGCAAAAGAGTGAAGCTCCATCTCAGAAAGAAACAGAGAGAGAGAAAGAGAGAGAGAGAGAAGGAGGGAGGGAGGGAGGGAGG
>PVKP010042900.1:0-17758 GCA_004027715.1 Plecturocebus donacophilus
CAATTGTAAATGGGAGTTTGCTCATGATTTGGCTCTCTGTTTGTCTGTTGTTGGTGTATAGGAACGCTTGGATTTCTGCACATTGATTTTGTATCCTGAGACTTTGCCACAGTTGCTTAGCAGCTTAAGGAGGTTTTGGCCTGAGACGATGGGGTCTTGTAAATGTACAATAATGTCTGCAAATAGAGACAATTTGACTTCCTTCTTTCCTATTTGAATACCCTTTATTTCTTTTTCTTGCCTGATTGCTCTGGCTAGAACTTCCTATACTATATTGAATAGGAGTGGTGAGAGAGGGCATCCTTGTCTTGTGCCAGTTTTCAAAGGGAATGCTTCTAGTTTTTGCCCATTCAGTATGATATTGGCTGTGGGTTTGTCATAAATAGCTTTTATTATTTTGAGATACATTCCATCAATACCTAGTTTATTGAGAGTTTTTAGCATAAAGAGCTGTTTAATTTTGTGTAAGGCCTTCTCTGCAGTTATTGAGATAATCATGGGGTTTTTGTCTTTGGTTCTGTTTATGTGGTGGATTACGTTTATAGACTTGCGTATGTTGAACCAGCCTTGCATCCCTGGGATGAAGCCTACTTGATCATGGTGATAAGCTTTTTGATGTGCTTATCACCATGTTGGATTCAGTTTGCCAGCATTTTATTGAAGATTTTTGCATCAATATTCATCGTGGATATTGGCCTGTAGTTTTCTTTTTTAGTTGTGTCTCTGCCAGATTTTGGTATTAGGATGATGTTGGTCTCAAAGAAAGAGTTAGGGAGGATTCCCTCTTTTAGTATTGTATGAAATAGTTTCAACAGGAATCGTACCAGCTCCTCCTTGTACATCTGGTAGAATTCAGCTATGAACCAGTCTGGACCTGGACTTTTTTAAGATGGTAGACTTTTTTAAGATGGTAGGCTATTAATTGCTGCTTCGACTTCAGACCTTGTTATTGGTCTATTCAGGGTTTCAACTTCTTCCTGGCTCAGTCTTGGGAGTGTACAAGTGTCCAGGAATTTATCCATTTCTTCCAGATTTACTGGTTTATATGCATAGAGATGTTTGTAGTAATCTCTGATGGTAATTTGTATTTCTGAGGAAATCAGTTGTGATCTCTCCTTTATCGTTTTTTTAATTGTATCTATTTGATTCTTCTCTCTTTTCTTTTTTATTAGTCTAGCTGTTGGTCTGTTTTGTTGATCTTTTCAAAAAACCAGCTCCTGGATTTACTGATTTTTTTGAAGGGTTTTTTTGTGTCTCTAACTCCTTTAGTTCTGCTCTGGTCTTAGTTATTTCTTGTCTTCTGCTTGCTTTTGAAATTTTTTGATCTTGCTCCTCTAGCTCTTTCAATTTTGACTATAGGGTATTGATTTTAGATCTTTCTTTCTCATGTGGGGATTTATTGCTATAAATTTCTCTCTAGCCACTGCTTTAAATGTGTTCCATAGATTCTGGTACATTGTATCTTCATTCTCATTGGTTTCAAAGAACATTTTTATTTCTACCTTCATTTCATTGTTTATCCATTTGTCATTCAGGAGCAAGTTGTTCAGTTTCCATGTGATTGTGCAGTTTTGAGCGCTTTTCTTAATTTGGAGTTCTAATTTGATTGCGCTGTGATCTGAGAGACTGTTTGTTATGATTTCCATTCTTTTGCATTTGCTGAGGAGTGATTTACTTCCAATTATGTGGTTAATTTTAGAGTAAGTGCGATGTGGTGCTGAGAAAAATGTGTATCCTGTGGATTTAGGGTGGAGTGTTCTGTAAATGTCTATTAGGTCTGCTTGGTCCAGATCTGCATTGAGGTCCTGGATATCCTTGTTGACTTTCTGTCTCATTGATCTGTCCAATATTGTCAGTGGAGTGTTAAAGTCTCCCACTATTGTTGTGCGGGAGTCTAAGTCTCTTTGTAGGTGGCTAAGAACTTGCTTTATGTATCTGGGTTCTCCTGCATTGGGTGTATATATATTTAGGATAGTTAGCTCTTCTCGTTGCATTGATCCTTTTGCTATTATGTAATGCCCTTGTCTCTTTTGATCTTTGCTGGTTTAAAGTCCATTTTATCAGAGACTAGGATTGCTACCCCTGCTTTTTTTTGTTCTCCATTTGCTTGGTAAATCTTCTTCCATCCCTTTATTTTGAGTCTATGTGAGTCTTTGCACATGAGATGGATCTCCTGAATACAGCATACCGATGGGTCTTGACTTTTTATCCAGTTTGCCAGTCTGTGTCCTTTGATTGGGGCATTTAGGCTATTTACTTTCAACGTTAATATTGTTATGTTTGAATTTGATCCTGCCATTTTGTTACTGGCTGGTTGTTTTGCCCGTTAGTTGACACAGTTTCTTCATTGCATCATTGTTCTTTACCATTTGGTATGTTTTTGCAGTGACTGGTACTGGTTGTTCCTTTCCATGTTTAGTACTTCCTTCAGGAGCTCTTGTAAGGCAGGTCTTGTAGTGACAAAATTTCTCAGCAATTGCTTGTCCATAAAGGATTTTATTTATCCTTCCCTTATGAAGCTTAGTTTGGCCAGATATGAAATTCTGGGTTGAAAGTTCTTTTTTTTTTTTCCCCCACTCCCTTCTAGCTTGTAGGGTTTCCACCAAGAGATCCACTGTGAGTCTGATGGTTTTTCCTTTGTGGGTAACTTGACCTTTCTCTGGCTGCTCTTAGGAATTTTTTCTTTCACTTCAACCCTGGTGAATCTTATAATTATGTGCCTTGGGGTTGCTCTTCTTGAGGAGTATCTTTGTGGTGGTCTCTGTATTTCCTGGATTTGAATGTTGGACTGCCTTATTAGGTTGGAGAAGTTCTCTTGGACAATATCCTGTAGTGTTTTCCAGCTTGGATTCACTCTCCCTGTCACATTCAGGTACACCATCGAGCATAGATTAGGTCTTTTCCCATAATTCCATAGTTCTTGGAGGCTTTGTACATTTCTTTTCTCTCTTTTTTCTCTAATCTTGCCTTCTCATTTTATTTCATTGATTTGATGTTCAATCTCTGATATCCTTTCTTCTGCCTGATCGATTCAGCTGTTGAAACTTGTGTATGCCTCACAAAGTTATTGTGCTGTGTTTTTCAGCTTCATCAAGTCATTTATGTTCTTCTCTAAGTTGGTTATTCTAGTTAGCATTTCATCTAACCTTTTTTCAAGGTTCTTAGTTTCTTTGTATTGGGTTAGAACATGGTCTTTTAACTCAGAGAAGTTTATTACTCACCTTTTGAAGTCTGCTTCTGTCAATTCATCAAACTCCTTCTCTGTCTTGTTTTGTTCCCTTGATGGTGAGGAGTTGTGATCCCTGGGAGGAGAAGAGGTGTTCTGGTCTTTGATGGTTTCATCGTTTTTGCCCTAGTTTCTCCCCATCTTGGTGGATTTATCTCGCTTTAATCTTTGAAGTTGGTGATTTTGGGAGGACTCTCTGAGTGGACATCATTTCTGTTGAGGTTGGAGCTATATTTTTTTTGGTCTGTAGAGGCGCTGCTGGGCTGCCTCAGATTCAATCTGGCTGCTGGGTGGGTGGTCTCCCCCTGCAGTTTGTTTACAAGGGTGAGATTAGCTATGCCTTCCCACTGGTGTCTGTCCTTCCCCAAGCTCAATCTCCCCAGTTGGGGTCAAACTGGTGTATTCGCTGGGAAGCTCTCTAGCGCACCGACTTCAGTTTGAATTTTGTGGGGGTGGGGCCTGCCAGGCCTTATGGCCTGTTTCCCTGCTTTCAATTCTGCCTCTTTCTGATGGATGGGTAGTTCCATCCCGCTGGCATTGGTCCAAACTTCCGCCCAGGTTCTTGCCGACAACTTGCGGCACCAGGCAGAGCCATCACTCATATTTGCATCGATAACCCGTGGTGCCCCTCAGTCCGGCGGCACTCTCGTGGACCATGGGTTACAGGAGGAATCAGGGAAATACAGGATCTGAATCGGAGCACCGAGGGGGTCAAGTCCCAGACCCTCCAAGCCAACTGCATGTTCCAGGTAGGGACACACCCCACCCTATCTCCGTTCGCCCTCCCTGGGCTGCTCTCGCTCTGCTTTGGCTTCAGCTCGCCTTTCCTGGGCTATTTTCAGTGACCTACCAGTCCCACTGAAGTGAACCTGGCACATCGCTTAGAATCATGAAGTCCTCTAGCCCTCTGTGTCTCATTCACTTGGGAGCTGCATTCTCGTGTTGCCTCTCTCGGCCATCTTGGCACACCACCCTCACATTCACAAACTTTTACGTGTACCTCCGCATGTGGGTTTTATTTATATTTATATATTTATTTATATTTATATATTTATTTCTGAGAGAGAGTCTTGCTCTGTTGCCCAGGCTGGGGTGTAGTGGCTGATTTCTGCTCACTGCAACCTCTATCTCCTGGGTTCAAGTGATTCTCTTACCTCAGTCTCCTGAGGAGCTGGGATTACAGGCGCCTGTCACCATGCCCAGCTAATTTTTGTATTTTTTTAAAGTAGAGACAGGGTTTCACCATGTTGGCCAGGCTGGTCTCGAACCCCTGACCTCATGATCTGCCTGCCTCATCCTTCCAAAGTGCTGGGATTACATTCGTGAGCCATCGTGCCTGGCCGCAGGTTTTTATTACTTTTGTATCTATGGGAGCCTTAGTAATGAAGGAGCTATGATACATATTTATCAAATTTTTGTTATCTTCTGTAGTTGCACATTTAAGTTTGTTCTCCCCCCATGCCAACCCTTTGTACTTACAAAGCTGTGGTAAACAGCCTTGGGTTTATTATTCCACTGTGTATTTTGGTAGTATACATTTCTAGAAAGGAATTGCCAGCTAGAAGGGAACATATATATATATATATATATATATATATATATATATATATATATATATATATATATATATATATATATATATATATTTTTTTTTTTTTTTTTGAGACAGAGTCTTACTCTGTTGCCCAGGCTGGAGCGCAGTGGTGTGATCTCAGCTCACTGCAAACTCTGCCTCCTGGGTCCAAGCAATTCTCTGTACCAGCCTCCTGAGTAGCTGGAATTAGAGGTGCCCACCACCACACCGGCTATTTTTTGTATTTTTAGTAGAGACAGGGTTTCACCATCTTGGCCAGGCTGGTCTTAAACTACTGACCTCGTGATCCACCTGCCTTGGCTTCTCAAAGTGCTGGAATTACAGGCGTGAACCATCATGCCCAGCTGCATATTTTAAATTTTGATAGATACTACCAAGTGATCGTCAAACAGGGCATCAGTGATACTCTGGTCCACATATAGCAGGTGTCCACTGCCACACACTCTTAAATTCTGAATATACAACTTTTTAAACTTTTGCAAGCCTGTAAATCTGAGGCAATCTAGGTCATGACATTTACTGTTGAGAGCCGCGTACGCAAAAGGATCTCTTGTATTGACTGGCTTACTGTCAGCATTACGTATTATTCTTATTTTACCGCCCAATCTGGCAGTAAAATATGTGTGATGGCTATAGAGCGTCAGCAAATCTTAAGGAATAGATTAACCATCAGACTCCACGGAAGCCTTAAAGAAGTCCACCAGTTGCTTTTTAAAATCAGCACTTCCGACTGGTAAATGAATGAATGGAAACAGCTGTAAGGGTATTCGGTGTGTTCAATTCTGTAAAGCGGGGAGTTCCTTTCCCCTCCCCCCACACCAGACGGAGTCTCACTCTGATCGCGGTGCGATCTTGGCTCATTGCAACCTCAGCCTCCTGAGTAGGTGAGATTACAGGCGCCCGCCACCACGCCCGGCTAATTTTGGTGTTTTTAGTAGAGACGGGGTTTCACCATGTTGGCCAGGCTGGTCTCGAACTCCCGACCTCAGGCGATTCGCCCGCCTAGGCCTCCCCAGTGGCTGCGATTATAGGCGTCAGCCACCGTGCCCGCTCGGGAGTTCCATTTTTAAGGGAGCTTCTCCACGACCCTCAACCCCCAACTTCCAGGGGAACCCTGCCACGTTTGTCTCCAGAGCCACGCAGAGCTAGCTCCCAGACAAGCTGTGAGCGAAAAGGCAGCTCTCTTCCGCCGTCTTCATCCGAGGAAAGGGAGCTTGTTCCCTGGCCCCAGTGCCCAATGCTCATGGCTCGGGTTCTCCCTCCGAGTGTGCACCGGAAACCCGAGGGTGGCACGAGTGTTCGCTCTTTTCTAAACGCGTCCCACACAAGTCCGCGACCCTTCCACGTTTGGGACATGAGTGGGAGAGCTTAGCGCTTCCTATTTTGTTTTTTTGGGGTGCAGGTGATTATAAACCTGTCATGGAAACCACAGGCTTATTTGACCTGCAGCCGAGTGTGGGGCTAAGCGTCAGGTTCCTGGGGCGCCAGCGTTCCCAGATGCGCAGCAGCCCGGACTGGACGAGGGGCGGGGTCCGACGTAACTGTCATCCTATGGAGGACGTTTTTTATTCACCGATTTTACCGTGGACTTTGGCTTGGTTCAAACTAAAGAGCTTCTTGGAATCTTCTCTTTCCCAACGTCTACTAAGTAGGAACTCAACCTCCAACCCCGTAAGTGTGTGGGTTCTGCGAAGGGAATTCACCCGGAGAGGAGCCTAGGGTCACTGAAGTGCCCGGCACCACGAGGATGGAAAATCCTTCAGGACCAGCCAATGGCAGGACAGCCTGCCCTGAGGGCCAGCCTCACGGGCGCTCTCAGACCTCAGGCAGTCATTGTTGTGATTGGCAGGATTAGGCGGAAAGCCCGCTTGTCTCAACCACAGCGGGTTTTGATTGGCTGCAGCGAACAGTTGCAGTTCTGTAGTCCAAACCTAAAGCAGTTTAGTGATAAATCCCTCCCTAAAAGGCATTTGATAACTGTTTTACGTGTTGTAAGGCAAAGGGTGATTGGTCAGAGGCTCACGGATTCAGTTGGTAGTAAACACAACCAGGCTCCTGGGACCGTCGATTGGTCAGTTTTTCTGGGGGCCGAGTAAATTCCTCCGGTTCCGCGCGCTGGCTGGCTGCACTCTTACCCCGGCCCCGCCCTCCCCTTGGTGATTGGTTGCAGCCCAATGTGGGGGAGGAATGGAGCGGAGTAGGCGCGCTTGCATTACGTCACTTCCGCTTATCGGGCGCCGCCGCCGTGTTCTGAGACTGGGCGAACGGGCTGAAGGAGCTAGGGGATTAGAGGCGGGGTGGGAGGGGGGCGGGCGGAAGTGGCAGGAAGTCTCATAACCGAGACGCCGGTCTGGACGTTCCAACCTCCTCTGACACTATCAAGTCCGAACGGAGAGGGGTCACCGCCTCCTTCAGCGAGGAGGAGGGGGGCGGAGCCCGGCTCAGGTGAGGGGACCCCGTCAGCGAGTGTCGTGATGGCGGGCGCGCTCACGTGGGGTAGGTTGAGCACTAGGGGCGCGCAAAGGCGTCGGGGAGCGCGCAGACGTGTATTGGTGCCCCCAGCCTACCCTGTCTGTCTTTCTGAGGGGGCATTGTTAAACGGTCGGAGCGAAGGGGCCAGGCGGGTTCTTTTGCGCAGGCGTCCCCGGTGTCCCGACGCCAGGCTGTCTGTAGGGTGGGGCGGGGGATGGTACCCCTGCGGATCCTGGGCTGGCGACGCAGGTTACCGAAAGGGGTGGGAAAGGCCTCAGGCCCAATGGCCTGGCGGGATGAAGAGAGGATCTGCTGCCCTGCTGGATGGGGTCGGACGGCTCCCTTGCCCCCATTCTGGGTCTTCTTGAGCGAAGAGGTTTCATTTCACTATAGCAAGGCCATAGGCAGACCCTGTAGGGGTGGAGCCTGCGTTTTGGAATGCCCCAACTTGTTATGAGAGAATTGAAGTGTTTAATAGGCATTTACTGAATGCCCCCTTCTCCCATGCTTCTTGCGAGGAGCTGTGGGGTATGCGGTGATAAGACACTGCCGTCCCATCTTCTGTTTGGAGAACGGATTTGTGTGTAAATAATAAAAGGCAGTGAATTAAGAGGAGTGGAAGGTTGGTTTTTTTCCTTAAAAATGGCCATTTATTATTAAGTCAGTTCTCATTCTGGCATAATTAAGGATACTGTGGAAACTAATTTTCTGAACAGAAGACAAATCCTAAATAATTTGAAGGAAAATTTTTAGGTGAAAGCACAGTAAAGTCTTGGTTACTAAGTAGTGTCCTCTAATTCTGGTTAACTTCAATTAATAGAAGAAACTCTTCATCTTCAAAATTGAAGCAAAAATATTCCAAAACATGTTCTCATATTTTTCACTTGTATTTCACGGGCTTTTCTTTCGAGGTTAAAAAGAATGCTGTGCCTTAGTCATGATTGGTAATTTGTTGTCCTAGTATGGGCTGTTGTGCCTTAGATGTTGTAAAAGGCTGGGCAGAACTTGCTTTTCGTTTGCCTAAACTCTTGTGATTTCTATGGTGACGGTGGTTGGGAGTAAGCTGATAGTTCAGAGGGAAAAGAGAAGGAATTTTAGAGAAAAAGCCCCTAAGCCAAAGGAAGGCGTTCACTCTTCCTTCTAACTCTC
Source organism: Plecturocebus donacophilus (assembly GCA_004027715.1). Lineage (NCBI taxonomy): Eukaryota > Metazoa > Chordata > Mammalia > Primates > Pitheciidae > Plecturocebus > Plecturocebus donacophilus. The sequence continues at coordinate 8,442 of PVKP010042900.1, forward strand.
CTGGAAATCTCAGCAAATTTGGGAAGATTGACCTGGCCACCACGGCCAGCTTGGTGACCTTACAGGTAGGACTACCTGGGTGGGGACCTGTTCTGGGCCCTTGGGTTTTGCTGAATAAACAGACTCTCTTTTGAAGAGTCCTGAAGTCAACTTGTTTTCTAGAGATTTGCCCCTTTTCCCTAAAAGTTGTCTCAAAACATAACTTTTTGTTAGCTGAGGAACTGGTAAACTGGATTTTGGTTAATTGATACATCTCTAGCAAAATTCTGAAAGTGGTAAGATTTGGAGGAAAGACATCTTACAAACTTAGGAGTGACCACTCTCAAAAGAGACTGTCACAAGACTGTCCCCAAAGTGAAAGTAATAAAAAATCATTAGGATATCAAATAGTACTTAAATAACTTAGCATGAATTATATTGAATTGGAGACTTAAATACATCTCGTGTTCATTGAAATTGACAAAACCTGGTGTAGTGCTGACAAAGAATCTTGAATCTGGCTCAGATTCTTTTTGGAAATGGAACAAAGAACCCAAGATATTGATTCTCTGTTAGCTTTCAACTTTTATTTTGTTATTTTTTGAGACAGAGTCTAGCTCTGTCTCCCAGGCTGGAGTGCAATGGCATGCTCTTGGCTCACAGCAACCTCCACATCCTGGATTCAAGCAATTCTCTTGCCTCAGCCTCCCAAGTTGCTGGAATTACAGGTGTGCCTCACCACTCCTGGCTAAGTTTTGTATTTTTAAGTAGAGACGGGTTTTCACCATGTTGGTCAGGCTGGTCTCGAACCCCTGACCTTGTGATCTGCCCGCCTCAGCCTCCCAAAGTGCTGGGATTACAAGTGTGAGCCATGGTGCCTGGCTAATTTTTATTAATTTTTTTAATGTAAATTAAATACTTTTCCCCTCTGTCAGTTTTAAGCATGTGATTTTTATTGTACTTAATGTTTCTCAAATATGGATGTTGTCTAGTAGAGCCAGTTTTGTTAGTGTAGCAGATGGGATGGAATGTTGCACTACACTACACCTTTTGTCTAAGTATGAAGTGAACTTATCTCCTAAAAGACCAGCTGTTTCTAGTCTTTTATGGCATTATGCCATAGCTTAATTGGCAGCTTTTTCCCTAATGTTTAATGAAATAATGCATTTTATAATCACATGTGTCTTAGATTTAATGTAATTTGGTAAGATTAAAAGATTTTAGCCCAGGTGGCACACACCTGTAGTCCCAACTACTTGGGAGTCTGAGGCAAGAGGATCACTTGAGTTCAAAGTAACCCAGGCAACATAATACAATCCTGGCTCCCCAGCCCCCCAAAGAGACTTTTGTGCCAAAAAGTACAAGACTTTTGTGCCAAATGGGAAGCAATAATATGGGCTATTACTCTTTACATATATTTTCATCATTTTCACCACTGAATAGTGGCTTTTAATTTCAAGATCCAGTTTTGGAGGTGCCTTTCATTTCATTAGTTATACATGTATTTCCTAAAAGCTTTGATTTATCTTAACAACTCAAACAGATTAGGAATTGTGTTGGAGTACTTACTTATTGTAATAGATATTCTTACTATCCAAGATGATTTTATTGGTGATGCAGGATTTTTCTCAACCACTTTGCAAATGGGACCTTCAGCATTGGTGATGCGCCCCTGCCCCCATTCTGCCCGCCAGTGTTACAGCTTGCACCGCATTTGGCGGTTCCCAAGCTCTGATTCAAGAAGAATGAGGTTACACTGACAATTTGAAGGGTGAGGAGGGCAGAGAAGAATTTATTGAGTGACAGAACAGCTCTCAGGGAAGAGGGCATTGAGGGAGTGGTCCCCCACCCCCACAGTCAGTGGTTTCTTTCCCATTTGGCTGGTTCTGGGACTTCTTATGAACTCAGGTATGGGAGTGTGTGCTGATTGGTTTCTGAGTATGCACAAGGTTAAAAAAAAGGAAAGGCCGAGTATGGTGGCTCACTCCTGTAATCCCAGGACTTTGGGAGGCCAAGGCAGACAGATCACTTGAGTTCAGGAGTTCGAGACCAGTCTGGCCAACATAGTGAAACCATGTCTCTACTAAAATACAAAAATTAGCTGGGCGTGGTGGCACATGCCTGAAATCCCAGCTATTCAGGAGGTTGATGCAGGAGAATGGCTTGAGTCTGGGAGGCAGAGGTTTTGGTGAGTTGAGATCGTGCCACTGTACTCCAGTCTTAGCAACAGAGTGATACTCTGTCTCAGAAAAAGAAAGGTTAAAGCAAAGACACCACTCAAAAGTGGGCATGACAGTGTAGAAAACCAATTAGGAAAACGTAGGTATATATAAAATAGATGATGGGTGGGGATCAATCAGAGGAAAGCGCACCAAATGGGAAGACACAATCTCAATGTGGTCCCTGGACTTGACTTGTAGCTTGGCTTTCAGGCTTTAAACTGTATTTTGTTGGAGATGGGGTTTCACTGGAGATGTGCCCCTATCTACCTAGGCATTTGTCTGTCTCCGGCCTCTATCATTGTTAGTCATTGGTAGACAATTTTCCTTCTTCCTCGAAGACAGGATATCGTAAGTAAGCATTATGCCATGATTTTTTCCTAGTTGTTACATGAATAATGCATTTTGTAATCACAGGTGTCTTAGATTTAATGAAATTTGATAGAATTAAAAGACTTTTAGCCCAGGTGGGACACACCTGTAGTCCCAACTGCTTGGGAGTCTGAGACAGGAGGATCACTTGAGTTCAAAGCAGCCCAGGCAACATAGTAAAATCCTGGCTCCCTACCTCCCAAAAGAGATTTTTGTACCTGACTGATTCATTGTCGTTGTAACCGACGAATTTTCCTAATCTGTTTTCCTGCTCTGGAAAAAGTTTGTTACTGAAAGGAAGCCTATTGAGAGTGATATTTTTCCTTATATAAATGATTCATTTTACAAATTTTAAAGGGTGATTAAGTGATAGTTCTACTTTTTGGAAATTATACTTGGTAATCTGTTACTTTGTATGACAAGTTTGCAAATGCCTTTATTCCCATTTTCTTTTTTTTTTTTTTTTATAGGGTTTTTGTTTTGTTTTGTTTTGTTTTAAAAAGATGGGGTTTCACCATTGTTGGTCAGGCTGGTCTTGAACTCCCGACCTTAGGTGATCCGCCTGCCTTGGCCTCCAAAGTGCTTGGATTACAGGCGTGAGCTACCATGCCCGGCCTGAGATAGGGTCTTATTCTGTCGCCCAGGCTTGAGTGCAGTGATGCGATCTTCACTGTAGCCTATGCCTCCTGGGTTTAAGTGATTCTTGTGTCTCAGCCTCCCGAGTAGCTGGGAATACAGGCTCGTGCCACCATGCCCAACTAATTTTTGTATTTTTTGGTAGAGACAGCATTTCACCATGTTGGCCAGGCTGGTCTTGAACTCCTGACCGCAAGTGATCCCCCTGCCTTGGCCTCCCAAAGTGCTGGGATTCCAGGCATGAGTCATTGCGCCTGGGCTGCCAGTTTTTTTATTTTTGAGATGGTGTCTCTCAGTCTGTCGCCCAGGCTGGAGTGCAGTGGTGTGACCTCAGCTCACTGCAACCTCCACCTTCCGGGTTCAAGTGATTTTTCTGCCTCCGCCTCCCAAGTAGCTGGGACTACAGGTGCCTGCCACCACACCCAGCTAATTTTTGTATTTTTAGTAGAGTGAGGTTTTAGGGTTTCACCATATTGGCCAGGGTGGTTTCAAACTCCTGATCTCATGATCCACCCACTTTGGCCCCCCGAAAGTGCTGGGATTACAGGTGTGGGCCACCGTGCCTGGCCTGCCAATTTCTTGAGTTTAAAATGATTAGGGTGAGTTGCTTCCTCTTTTTTCTATGCGTTATATTGTTGACATGGTATAATTAATTTTTCAGTACATCTTAATTAGTCAATTATAATTTAAAATCGACTCAGCCATCTTCCTCTAAAAATGCAAAGTTTTCACCTTTATAGTCCTTATGTTTTAATTTTTTTTTTTTGCAAAGAGGATTTGAGGAAGGAAGACCGGGAAAAGAAAAGCCAGTGTTTGGGTATTCAGTTATGGGAGGAGCCAGAAATGCTACAAAAATCTAAACACAGTTACTTACATTGTACTCATTTTGAATAGATGATCAAAAGAAACTCTGCCAGTCAAGTATGGGTCACTTGCTGAGCATTATTGATTTGTTAAATGATTGAGAAGTGAAGACATATACTGCTTTGAAAGCAAACTAGGTATAAGAAGTGGATTAAGTCCATTTTCATCTTCTCTGTTGGAAAGGCACTATAATAATAGTGTCTCCAGTGCTTTGTCATAGTTTTCATCTTGATAAAAGTTTAGTTTTTTTTTTTTTCTTTCTACTTTGTTCTGTTTTGCTTTTGAGACAGGGTCTTACTCTGTCACCCACTCTGGAGTCCAGTGGGGTGGTCATAGCTCACTGCAGCCCCAATCTCCAGGGCTCAGGCAACCCTCCCCCACCCAACCTCCCAAGTAGCTGGGACTACAGGCATGCACCACTATGCCCACCTAATTTTTGTGTTTTTTGTAGAGGTGGGGGCTCCCTATGTTTTCCAGACTGGTCTTAGACTCCTGGACGCAAGCGTTTCTCCCACCTTGGCCTCCTAACATGTTGAGATTACAGGTGTGAGCCACCATGCCCAGCTCCCAGCTAGTTAAAAAAAAAATTGTAGAGACAGAGTTTCAGTATGTTGACCAGGTAGGTCTCAAACACCTGGCTTCAAGTGAGCCTTGAAGCCTCCCAAAGTACTGGGATTACAGGTGTGAGCCCCGGCATATGGCCTTTTTATTATTATTATTAAGAAATGAGCTTCTTGGCGGGGTGTGGTGGCTCACGCCTGTAATCTCAGCACTTTGGGAGGCCAAGGTAGGCAGGTCACAAAGTCAGGAGTTCGAGACCAGCCTGGCCAATACGGTGAAACCCTGTCTCTACTAAAAATGCAAAAAAAATTAGCCAGATGTGGTGGCACATGCTTTGTAATCCCAGCTACTCAGGAGGCTGAGGCAGGAGAATTGCTTGAACCCAGGAGGTGGCGGTTGCAGTGAGCCGAGATTGAGCCACTGCACTCCAGCCTGGTGACAAAGCAAGACTCGGTCTCAAAAAAAAAAAAAAAAAAGAAACAAGTTTCTTGAACTGCCAGGTAAGAGGCAATGAAAGACATGTTTTAAAATTATTTATGCTACACATCAGTTGGGGTTGGAAAGAAAAGAAAACTTTTAAAAAATCGTTTAAAAATTTTGGGAGACAACTGGGATGAGTGGCAGACAGCATTTTCTAGGTTATCAAGACATTCAGATTTCTTAAACAGATATTAAAATACATGTAGTCTCAGATTTACAGGCAGCTAAAAGAAGACACTAATAGTTGGTTTCCATGGATTTTTATATACGTTTGTGAAATTTGTATAGTATTTAAAGTGTTAACTGGCTAAAGATGTTCTTTGATCTAGATACTAAACTAGCAAGCTAGTCATTTAAAATTTTAGGAAAATGTAGCAACTGAGAACAGGAAATTTCTAGACAGTTACAGTGCAAGTATAAAATTCTAGCAGGGTGAAGCAGTTAAACTTGCCATAAATTGAGCTGGGCACAGTGGCTCATGCTTGTAATCCTAACACTTTGGTAGGCTAAGACAGGCAGATCATGAGCTCAGGAGTTCAAGACAGCCTAGCCAACATGGTGAACCCGTCTCTAGAAAAAATACAAAAAATTAGCCAGGTATAGTTGCAGGTGCCTATAATCCCAGCTACTCAGGAGGCTGAGGTGGGAGAATCGCTTGAACCCAGGAGGCTGAGGTGATGGTGAGCCAAGATCATGCCATTGCACTCCAGCCTGGGTGACAGAGTGAGATTCTGTCTCAAAAAAAAAAAAAAAATTGCCGTAAATTATTTTGAAGTTTAAACGTAATGCTTTCAGACTCTATCATGTAACTGACTTCCTGTGACACGACAGTCTTTCAGGCAGCACTCTGCTAGTGTGTCACTTTATTAGTCTGTTCTTGCATTGCTGTAAAAGAAATACTGGGTAGCTTATAAAGAAAAGAGCCTTAATGGCTCACGATTCTACAGGTGGTAAAAGCATGGTGCCAGTACCTGCTTGGCTTCTGGGGAGGCCTCAGGGAAGTTTTACTTATGGCAGGAGGAGAAGTGGGAGCAGGCACTTAAAGTATATCACCTTCTCACCCTCCCCCCACAGCTTACTATAAAGCACTAGAGCACGGGTGGGAGGGAGGAGAGGGGTGCCCCACCTCTTTAAATGACTAGCTCTCCTTAAAAACTCACTATCTGAAGGACAGCATCAGGAGGATGGTGCTAAATCATTCTTGAGAACTCTGCCCACAGGATCCAATCACCTCCCACCGGGCCCCACCTCCAACATTGAGGATAGCCGTTCAACATGAGAATTGGAAGGGACACATATCTAAACTGTATCAGTCACCCTCTGATAGACTACCCTCCTGACAAGGTTGAGCATACCAAGATTTTCCTCTTGTAACCGATGACCTTACTGCCAAAAAGATTCTGTCACCCTCCCTTGATGCTTGTTTTGTCAGCGCCAGTCTAATGGAAGGCAGGGCAGGGAGGAGCCAGTGGCAAAGGGCAGTGGTGAAACTGCCATTGTAAAATTGTAACTGAGACAGAGAAAGAGATCTGATTTAACCAGCTCCCTCTTGGTTCTAGCCTCCAAGCTATCCTTATTCATTCCTGGGTATAGGCTGAACTAAGTTTGGGAGGAACTTAGGTTCCAGTTTATAGTTTGAGTCATAGTTTGAAACAAAGACAATAACAGCTCTTCCCCAAAACAAATCTCCTCCTTCCCTGGGGCCTAGACTGCCTTTATAGGACTAACGTTAGCCACAGGATTAGAAATTAGCACTTTGGGAGGCCAAGGTGGATGGATCACCTGAGGTCAGGAGTTTGAGACCAGCCTGGCCAACATGGTGAAACCCATCTCTACTAAAAATACCAAAAATTAGCCAGGCTTGGTGGTGCACGCCTGTAGTCCCTGCTACTCGGAAGGCTGAGGCAGGAGAATCTCTTGAACCCAGGAGGCAGAGGTTGCAGTGAGCCAAGATTGCACCACTGCAGTCCAGCCTGGGCAACAAGAGTGAAACTCTGTCTCAAAAAAAAAAAAAAAAAAAATAGAAATTGTGATTTAGGAGTCATGCAGCTGGAGGCTACAAGATTGTGACCCTCTCTAAACTGCTCCTAAGATCAATGCTTGAGATATTTTGCAGACCCCTGCATTTGATGAATCAGCTGGCACTACCCAGATCAATAAACTGGCTCCTCTAATCTTGTGGCCCCCACCCAGGAACTGATTAAGCACAAGAAGACAGCTTTGACTCCCTGTGATTTCATCTCTGAGCTGACCAATCAGTACTTCCAGCTCACTTGCTTCCCCCCACCCACCAAGTTGTCCTTAAAAATTCTGATCCCCGAATGCTGGGGGAGACTGATTTGAGAAATAAAACTGGTCTCTTGTACAGCCAGCTCTGCGTGAATTACTCTTTATTGCAGTTCCCCTGTCTTGATAAATTGGCTCTGTCTAGGCAGGGAGCAAGGTGAACCCCTTGGGTGTTTACAGTAGGAGAAGATAAAGCTCTTCCTGCTTCCTCCTAATCTTCCAAACTGAGGTCTCTTGTCAGTGACAAAGGCTTGGCATTGTGGTCTATGATGATAGCATGTGGCATTGGCAACAAGAGAGGATTTGAGTAAAAGAAGGAGAGAAGAAAAAACCCTTCCTGCCACCTCTTCCAGAGCACTGGCTCTCATTTTCACTGTCTTCATTTCATCTTGCACGTCTTTTCACCCACACCTCCAGCCCTTGACCCTGACCCTGCCTTTCAGCTCCATCCCTTTACTCCCTCCAGTCCCCTAATCCTTATTCCTAGCCCTTGTTTATGCTCACAACTACATTCCTTTTATTTTTTATTTTTTTCTGAGACAGAGTCTTGCTCTGTCACCCAGGTTGGAGTGCAATGGTGCGATCTCAGCTCACTGCAACTTCCATCTCCCAGGTTCAAGCAGTTCACCTGCCTCAGCCTCCCAAGTAGCTGGGATTACAGGTGTGCACCATCATCCCTGGCTAATTTTTTTTAAATTTTTAAAAATTTTTAGTAGAAACAGGGCTTCACCATGTTGGCCAGGCTGGTCTCGAACTCCTGACCTAGTGATCCACCTACCTCAGCCTCCCAAACTGCTGGGATTACAGGCGTTAGCCACTGTGCCTGGCCTTATTTATTTTAATTTTAATAGAGATGGGATCTTGCCATGTTGGGTAGGGCATTTTCAAACTCCTGGCCTCAATCCTCACACCTTGGCCTCCCAAAGTGCTGGCATTCATAGGCGTGAGCCACTGTGCTCAGCCTCAGCTACATTTCTTCCCTCCTCTGAGTGTCCTCATATTAATCACTGGGCCCATATCTTTTTTTTTTTTTTTTTTTTTTTAAGAAAAGAGAAAAGAAAGAGCGAAAGAAAGAAAAAAAAGGAATGAGAGAGAAAGAGGAAGAGAGAGAGGGAGAGAGAACGGGATTCTTGTTCTATTGCCCAGGCTAGAATGCAGTCTAAAATGGGTATTAAAAACCTCTTTTATGCCAATAATTGTGCTTAACAATGGAAACAGGAAGGAATAAGGGATGAAAATAACAAACAGCCAACCAATATTTTATTTAAGCCTGTGAGATGCTATGCAAGTGCTGAGGAATGATTGACTTCCAATTATGTGGTCACTTTTTAAAATAGGTGTAATGTGATACTGAGAAAAATGTATGTTTTGTGGATTTGGGGTGGAGAGTTCTGTAAATATTTGTTAAGTTTACTTGTTCCAGATCTGAGTTCAAGTCCTGGATATCCTTGTTAATTTTCTATTTCGTTGATCTGTCTAATATTGACAGTGTAGTGTTAAAGTCTCCCACTCTTATTGTGTAGGAGTCTAAGTCTCTTTGTAAGTCATTAAGAACTTGCCTTATGTATCTGGGTGCTCCTGTATTGGGTGTGTATATATTTAGGATTGTTAACCCTTCTTGTTGCATTGATCCTTTCACCCCCATGTAATGACCCTCTTTGTTTCTTATGGTCTTTGTTGCTTTAAAGTCTGTATTATCAGAGATGAAAATTGCAGCTTCTTTTGTGTGTGTGTGTTTTTTTTTTCTCTCCATTTGGTTGGTAAATCTTCCTCCATCCCTCTGTTTTGAGTCTTTGTGTATCCTTGCATTTGAGATGGGTCTAGATACAGCATACCGATGGGTTTTAGCTTTTTATCCAATTTGCCTGTCTGTGTCTTTTGACTGAGGCATTTAGTCCATTTAAATTTAGGATTAATATT
>PVKP010042901.1:0-17760 GCA_004027715.1 Plecturocebus donacophilus
AAATTCTTGTAGTGTGTGTGGGCACCTGAGAGTGCCCTGTAAGCAGGTGTGGCCAGGCTGGGGTCCTGGGAGAGGCAAGTAGACTAAGGTGTTGCATTATGAAAATTCTTGTAGTGTGTGTGGGCACCTGAGAGTGCCCTGTAAGCAGGTGTGGCCAGGCCAGGGTCCTGGGAGAGGCAAGTAGACTAGGGAGTGCTGAGGTCAGACCGGCCCCATCTCATGTGCAAGACCACCTAGCAGAATAGACCAAGCAGAGGAAAGAGTCTCAGAGCTTGAAAACTGCTTTCTGAAAGAAAACAGGCAAGAATGGGGGAAAAGAATGAAAAGAAATGAACAAAACCTGAGAGAAAAATGGGATTATGTAAAAAGACCAAATCTATGAGTGATTAATATACCTGAAAGAGATAAGAAAAATGGAACCAACTTAGAAACACATTTCAGAATATCATTCATGGGAATTTCCCCAACCTAGCCAGACAGTCCAACATTTAAATAGAAATCCAGAGAACCTCAGTAAGATATGCCACGAGAAGAACATCCCCCAAGACACGTAATCATCAGATTCTCCAAGGTCAGAATGAAAGAGAAAATGCTAGAGGCAGCTAGGAAAAAAGGCAAGGTCACCTGCAAAGGGAATTCCATCAGACTTAACAGCAGACTGCTCAGCTGAAACCCAGAAGCCAGAAGAAATATTCAACTTCTCAAAAGAAAAGAAATTTCAACCCAGAAATTCATGTTCAGCAAAAGTAAGCATCATAAACGAAGGAGAAGATCCTTTTCAGGCAAACAAATGCTGAGGGAAGTCATTACCACCAGATTTGCCTTATAAGAGCTCTTGAAGGAAGCACTTAACATGAAAGAAAAATATCACCAGCCACTATAAAAAATGCACTGAAGTACACAGATCAGTGATGCTAAAACACCAACCACATACACAAGTCTGCAAAATTACCAGTTAGCATCATGATGACAAGATCAAATCCACACATATTATTACTAACCTTAAAAGTAAATGGGCTAAATGCTCCAATTGAAAGACACAGGAGGGCAGGCTGGATACAAGACCCATTTGAGTATGCTGTCTTCAAGAGACCCATTCTCACATGAAATCCCACACACAGGCTCAAAACAAAGGAATGGAGAAAAACCTTTCAAGCAAATGGAAAACAGAAAAAAGCAATTGTTGCAATCCTGTTTTTTTTTTTTTTTTTTGAGATGGAGTTTTGCTCTTGTTGCCCAGGCTGGAGTGCAATGGCACGATCTCAGCTCACCACAACCTCCGCCTCCCAGGTTCAGGCGATTCTCCTGCTTCAGCTTCCTGAGTAGCTGGAATTATAGACAAGCACCGGCTAATTTTGTATTTGTAGTAGAGACAGGGTTTCACCATATTGGTCAGGCTGGTCTCGAACTCCCGACCTCAGGTGATCTGCCCCCTCTTGGCCTCCCAAAGTGCTGGAATTACAGGCATGAGCCACTGCATCCGGCCACAATCCTAGTCTCTGACAGAGTATACCAATAAAGATTAAAAAAAAGACAGAGAAGGACATGTCAAAGGTGGCCCTGACCTTTGGTAAATCGCATTGTTGCTAGATACCAACCTGTGCCATTCTTATTGCTCAAACCAATAGCTTAATTTGCTGAGGTTGGGGAGCCTCTCCCCTCCACAGAGTCCCTGATCTCCCAAAATTTGGTTGAGATCTAAGGTTCATTTTGCTTTACAACTCCTCAAGTTTTACTCATTTCCAACAAGAAAGGCAAGTTTTTCCTGCTTGCATGATGATGGAGAGCAGGCACCTCCATTCTTCAGTTTCAGCTTGCCTCTGACAGGGAAGGTGAGTATGAGTTTTTTTCTGCTTTTAAGATGGTAGAGAACAATCATCAGCCTGAGCCTTATTTCCAGGTAAGTAGCTAAATTAGAGATTTGTCTTGAAATTTTTTTTAATGACAAAAAGTTAACCAACCAGCTGGTTTTAATTTCTTCTTACCATTAGAACACTCAGTAATCATATGAATTGTACATTTGCTCATTTTGCTTAACTGTTTTTATGTTTGGGGTTTCGTTGTTTCACTTTTCTTCCATCAAATATGGCCATCTCCTTCCTCCTTCATCAAATCCAAGGGAATGTTCCAAATTGTGGAAAGCAAGTCATCTGAATTGGCCAGAACTCTTGTAGCTGCCAAAGAAAAAAAAAAAAAAGAAAAAAAATTCCAGTTAGCAGAAGTTGTTTTTTAAAACATTTTAAAAGAGGTTTTGTCCACATAACAAGGCCTTTTGGCAGCCAAGGCCAAACTGAAGGAGCAGTGGTGGCCTCCCAATCCAAAGATTCTACCCTGTTCACTACAGCAACCTGAGTTTGGTTCCTAAGTCTAGTTCCTTCTGGTTTAGTATTTGTTACTTTTAAAATATCAGCAGTTTGTCTCAGCTGTGATGTGGTAGTAAGAGATTCAAAAGGATTTTTTTAAAGATCTTTATAATTAAAAGCAGATTTTATTATACTTTAAATTCTGTGGTACATGTGCTGAACGTGCATGTTTGTTACATAGGTATACACATGCCATGGTGACTTGTTGCACCCATCAACCCATGATCTATGTTAGGTATTTCTCCTAATGCTATCACTCCCCTCGGCTCCACCCTGACAGGCCCCGGTGTGTGATGTTCCCCTCCCTGTGTCCATGTGTTCTCATTGTTCAGCTCCCACTTATGAGTGAGAACATGCAGTGTTTGGTTTTCTGTTCTTGTGTCAGTTTGCTGAGAATGATGGTTTCCAGCTTCATCCATATCCCTGCAAAGGACATGAACTCATTCTTTTTGATGGCTGCATAGTATTCCATGTGTATATGTGCCACATTTTCTTTATTGAGTTTATTATTGATGGGCATTTGGGTTGGTTCCAAGTCTTTGCAATTGTGAACAGTGCTGCAGTAAACATACATGTGCATGCATCTTTGTAGTATAATTATTTGTAATCCTTTGGGCATATACCCACTAATGAGATTGCTGGGTCCAATGGTATTTTTGGTTCTAGATTTTTGAGGAATTGCGACACTGTCTTCCACAATGGTTGAACTAATTTACACCCCCACCAACAGTGTAAAAGTGTTACTATTTCTCTACATCCTCTCCAGCATCTGTTGTTTTCCGATTTTTTAATGATTGTCATTCTAAAATGCAAGTGATGATGAGCTTTTCTTCATATGTTTGTTGGCTTCATAGATGTCGTCTTTTGAGGAGTATCTGTTTATATCCCTTGCCTACTTTTTGATGGAGTTTAAGTTCTTTGTAGATTCTGCATGTTATCCCTTTGTCAGATGGATAGAGTGCAAAAATTTTCTCCCATTCTGTGGGTTGCCTGTTCACTCTGATTTTTTTTTCTGTGCAGAAGCTTTTTAGTTTAATTAGATTTCATTTGTCAGTTTTTATGTTTGTTGTCATTGCTTTTGATGTTTTAGTCATGAAATCTTTGCCCATGCCTATGTTGTAAATGATATTGCCTAGGGTTTTTTTTTTTTTTTTTTTTTTTTTTTTTTTTTTTTTTTTTTTTTTTTTTTTTTTTTTTTTTTTTTTTTTTTTTTTTTTTTTTTTTTTTTTTTTTTTTTTTTTTTTTTTTTTTTTTTTTTTTTTTTTTTTGGTTTTTATAATCTTAGGTCTTCTGTTTTAGTCTTTAATCCATCTTGAGTTAATTTTTGTATAAGGTGTAAGTAAGGGGTCCAGTTTGAGTTTTCTGCATATGGCTAGCCAATTTTCCCAACACCATTGATTAAATAGGGAATCCTTTCCCCATTGCTTGTTTTTGTCAGATTTGTCAAACTTCAGATGGTTGCAGATGTGTGGCATTATTTTTGAGGCCTCAGTTCTTTTCCATTGGTCTATATATCTGTTTTGATAACAGTACCATGCTGTTTTGGTTACTCTAGGCTGGTAGTATAGTTTGAAGTCAGGTAGTGTGATGCCTCCAGCTTTGTTCTTTTTCCTTGGCTATGCGGGCTCTTATTCGGTCCCTTATGAAATAAAAGGTAGGTTTTGCCAATTCTATGAAGAAAGTCAATTGTAGCTTGATGGTGATAGCAATAAATCTATAAATTACTTTGAACAATATGGCCATTTTTACAATATTGATTCTTCCTATCCATGAGCATGGATTTTTTTTAATTTGTTTGTGACCTCTCTTATTTCTTTGAGCAGTGGTTTGTAGTTCTTGAAGAGGTCCTTCACATCTTTTGTAAATTGTATTTGTAGATATTTTATTCTCTTTGCAGCAGTTGTGAATGGGAGTTCACTCATGATTTGGCTCTTTGTCTATTATTGGTGTATAGAAATGTCTCTGGGTTTTGCACATCGATTTGGTATCCTAAGACTTTGCTGAAGTTGCTTATCATCTGAAGGAGATTTTGGGCTGAGACGATGGGGTTTTACATATACAGTCATGTCTTCTGCAAAAAAAAAAACCTAAATTTGAGTTCCTTTCTTGCTATTTGAATACCCTTTCTTTCTTTCTCTTGCCCGATTGCCCTGGCCAGAACTACCAGTACTATGTTGAATAGAAGTTTTGAGAGAGGGCATCCTTGTCTCATGCCGGTTTTCAAAGGGAATGCTTCCAGATTTTTCCCATTCAGTATGACATTGGTTTGTCATAAATAGCTCTTATTATTTTTAGATACATTTTATCAATACCTAGTTTACTGAGAGTTTTTAGTATGAAGGGGTGTTGAATTTTACCAAAGGTTTTTTTCTGCATCTATTGAGATAATCATGTGGTTTTTGTCATTGGTTCTGTTTATGTGATGCATTACGTTAATTGATTTGTGTATGTTGAACCAGCCTTGCATCCTAGGGATGAAGCCAACTTGATCTTGGTGGTTAAGCTTTTTGATTTGCTTCTGGATTCAGTTTGCAGTATTTTATTGAAGATTTTCACATCAATGTTTATCAGGGATATTGTCCTGAAATTTTCTTTTTTTGTTGTCTCTGCCAGGTTTTGGTATCAGGATGATGATGGCCTCATAAAAAATGAGTTGAGGAGGATTCCCTCTTTTTCTGTTGTTTGGAGTAGTTTCAGAACGAATGGTCCCTGCTCTCTTTGTACGTCTGGGAGAATTTGGCTGTGAAACCGAGTGGTGCTGGACTTTTTTTGTTGGTAGGCTATTATTTACTGCCTCAATTTCAGATTTTGTTATTGGTCTATTCAGGGATTCTATTTCTTCCTGGTTTAGACTTGGGAGGGTAGGTGTGTCCAGAAATGTATTTATTTGTTCTAGTTTATTTGCATAGAGGTGTTTACAGTATTCTCAGATGGTAATTTGTATTTCTCTGGGATCAGTGGTGATACCTTTTTATTTTATCACCCTTTTTATTGTGTCTAGTTGCTTCTTCTCTCTTTTCTTCTTTATTAATCTGGCTAGCAGTCTATCTATTTTGTTGATCTTTTCAAAAAAACTGCTCCTGGCTTCATTGACTTTTTTTGAAGAGTTTTTTGTGTCTATCTCCTTCAGTTCCGCTCTGATCTTAGTTAATTTTTGTCTTCTGCTACCTTTTAAATTTGTTTGCTCTTGCTTCTCTAGTTCTCTTAATTGTGATTTTAGGGTGTCAGTTTTAGATCTTTCCTCCTTTCTCTTGTGAGCACTTAGCGCTATAAATTTCTTTCTAAGCACTGCTTTAGCTGTGTCTCAGAGATTCTGGTAGTTTGTGTCTTTGTTCTCATTGGTTTCAAATAACTTCTTTATTTTTGTCTTAATTTTGATATTTACCCCATAGTCATTCAGGAGCAGGTTGTTCAGTTTCCATGTAGTGGCGCAGTTTTTAAATTCTGAGTTCTAATTTGATTGCACTGTGGTCTGAGAAATTATTATGATTTTTATTTTTTCATTTACTGAGGAGTGTTTTACTTCAAATTATGTGTTCAATTTTAGAATAAGTGCAATGTAGTGCTGAGATGAATGTGCATTCTGTTGATTTAGGGTGGAGAGTTTTGTAGATGTCTATTAGGTCTACTTGATCCAGAGCTGAGTTCAAGTCCTGAATATCCTTGTTGATATGCTGTCTCACTGATCTAATATTGACAGTGGGGAGTTAAAGTTTCCCACTGTTATTGTGTGGGAGTCTTAAGTCTTTTTGTAGGTCTCTAAGAGCTTGCTTTATGAATCTGGGTGTTTTTTTTATTGGGTGCATATATATTTAGGATAATTAGCACTTTTTTTTGGCATTGATTTTTTTTACCATTGGGTAAAGAAATTTGTCTCTTTTGAGCTTTGTTGGTTTAAAGTCTGTTTTATGAGAGACTAGGATTCCAACTCCTGCTTTTTTTTTTCTTTTCATTTGCTTGGTAAATAATCCTGCATCCCTTTCTTTTCAGCCTACGTGTGTCTTTGCACTTGAGATGGGTCTTCTGAATACAGCACACCAGTAAGTCTTGACTTTTTTTCAAATTTGCCAGTCTGTCTTTTAACTGGGGCATTTAGCCTGTTTATAGTAAGGTTAATACTGTTATGTGTGCATTTGATTTTATCATTATGTTGCTAGCTGATTATTTTGCCTGTTAGTTGATGCAGTTTATTCATATTGTTGATGGTCTTTACAATTTGATATGTTTTATCAGTGGCTGGTACCAGTTGTTCCTTTCCATGTTTAGTGCTTCCTTCAGGAGCTCTTGTAAGGAAGGCCTAGTGGTGACAAAAACTCCATTTGCTTGTCTGTAAAGGATTTTATTTCTCCTTCACTTATGAAGCTTAATTTTGCTGCATATGAAATTCTGAGTTGAATATACTTTTCTTTAAGAATGTTGAATATTGGCCCCACTCTCTTCTGACTTGTTGGGTTTCTGCAGAGATTCACTGTCAGTCTGTTGGGCTTCCCTTTGTGGATAACCCCACTTTTCTCTTTGGCTGCACTTACCATTTTTTCCTTCATTTCAACCTTGGTGAATCTGATGATTATATGTCTTGTGGCTGCTCTTCTCAAGAAATATGTTTGTGGTATTCTCTGTATTTCCTGAATTTGAATGTTGGCCTGTCTTGCTTGGTTGGGAAAGTTCTCCTTGGTAATACTCTAAAGAGTGTTTTCTAGGTAGATTCCATTCTCATCACTTTCATGTACCCTAATCCAATGTAGTTGTGGTCTTTTCACACAGTCCTATATTTTTTGGAGGCTTTATTTTTTTTTTATTCTTTTTTCTAATGTTGTCTTTACACTTTATATCATTAAGTTGATCTTCATTCTCTGATATCCTTTTATCCACTTGATCAATTCAATTACTGATACTTATGTATGCTTCACAAAGTTCTCATGCTGTGTTTTTCAGCTCCATCAGGTCATTTATGTTCTTCTCTGAACTGGTTATTTCAGTTAGCACTTCCTCTACCCCTTTTCAAGGTTCTTAGCTTCCTTGCATTGGTTTAGAACATGCTTCTTTAGCTCAGAGGAGTTTGTTATTACCCACTTTCTGAAGCCCATTTCTGTCAATTTGTCAAACTCATTCTCTGTCCAGTTTTGTTCCCTTGCTGGTGAGTTGTGATCCTTTGGAGGAGAAGAGGCATTCTGGTTTTTGGAATTCTTAGCCTTTTTGTGCTGGTTTCTCCCTGTCTTCATAGATTGATCTGCCTTTGGACTTTGATGTTGGGTCCTTTGGGTAGGGTTTCTGCATGGACATCCTTTTTGTTGATGTTGATGCTCTTTTTTACTGTTTGTTAGTTTTCCTACTAAGAGTCAGGCCCCTCTGCTGCAGGTTTGCTCGAGTTTTCTGGAGGTCCACTTCAGGCACTGTTAGCCTGGGTATCACCAGTGGAGCTGCAGAACAGCAAAGATTGCTGTATGTTTTTTTGTCTGGTAGCTTCGTTTCAGAGAAGCACCCACCAGATGCCTACTAGAGCTCTTCTGTATGAGGTGTCTGTCGACCCCTGCTGGGAAGTGTCTCCCTGTCAGGAGGCACAGGGATCAGGGACCTTCTTGAGGAGACAGTCTGTCCGTTAGCAGAGCTGGAGCACTGTCCTGGGAGAACCACTGCTCTCTTCAGAGCCAGCAGGCGGGATAGTTTAGGTCTGCTGAAGCTGCACCCACAGCCGCCCATTCCCCCAAGTGCTCTGTCCCAAGGAGATGAGGATTTTATATATAAGTCCCTGACTGGGGCTGCTGGCATTTTTTCAGAGATGCCCTGCCCAGAGAGGAGAAATTTAGAGGCAGTCTGGCTACAGTGGCTTTTCTGAGCTGTGGAGGGCCCTACCCAGTTGGAACTTCCCTATGGCTCTGTTTACATTGCAAGGGGAAAACCACCTACTCAAGCCTCAGTAATGTCTGATGCCTCTCCTCACATCAAGATTGAGCACCCCAGGTTGATTTCAGACTGCTCTGCTGACAGCAAAAATTTCAAGCCAGTGGATCTTAGCTTGCTGCGCTCCATTGGGGTGGGATCCCTGGACCTAGATCACTTGGCTGCATGGCTTCAGCCCCTTTTCCAGGGATGTGAATGGTTCTGTCTTGCTGGTGTTCCAGGCACCACTAGGGTATGAACTCCTGCAGCTAGCTCAGTGTCTGGGAAAATGAACACCCCATTTTTTGCTTGAAACCCAGGGTCCTGGTGGCATAGGCATCCAGGGGAATCTCCTGGTCTGTGGGTTGCAAAGACTGTGGGAAAAGCATAGTATCTGGGCCAGAGTGCACTGTTTCTCATGGAACAGTCCCTAATGGTTTCCCTTGGCTAGGGGATGGAGTGCACCTACCCCTTGCATTTTTTGGGTGAGGCAACAACCCCATTTTTTGGGTGAGGCAACAATTCCATTCTCATCACTTTCATGTACACTAATCCAATGTAGTTGTGGTCTTTTCACACAGTCCTATATTTTTTGGATGCTTTAATTTTTTTTTTATTCTTTATTTCTAATGTTGTCTTTACACTTTCATTAAGTTGTTCTTCATTCTCTGATACCCTTTTATCCACTTGATCGATTCGATTATTGATACTTATGTGTGCTTCAACTTACCCTCCATGGGCTGCACCCACTTTCTAACCAGTACCAATGAGATGAGCTTGGAACCTCAGTTGGAAATGCAGAAATAACCTGCCTTCTGCATGGATCTCACTTGGAGCTGCAGACTGGAGCTAATCTTATTTGGCCATCTCGGTAAGTCGGGAAATTTTATATATGTATATATATTTATAATTATAGTTAGATATAATTACATATATTAGAAATATATAAACATATGACAAATATACATATGTATGTTAGAAATGCATGTTTATATATTATAATTTTAACATATATATTTGTGTGTGTGTATGTAAAAGTCCTTTTTCTCTTTGGATCTTGTTTTTTGAGAAATAGTGGTTTTTGTTCTCAGTCAACTAAATTCTGTCTCTCCATTTTACTTATCTGTCCCTTTTTTCTCTTGCCACACTTGATGCCCACATGAAAGATGTAAAATAATTTCTGATGCCTGGTGATTCTTAAAACAGAAAAGCCACCAGACTTCTTTTTGGGAGGAGCCACTGTTTTTGTTTATCAAATCCCAAGATTTGTAAAAAGACAAGTTTTTACTGATCTTAAACTGCTCACTTTGTTAAATGAATTACTGGATCTTAATGGCTTTCGAGGGTTTCAAAAATGACTTTGCACACTGAGAAAGTTTTGATCTTGTTGTGTGTAACTAGGCAGGAGATATATTTTTAAGGCTGGCTATTGGAAGAGATATTTGTATGGTTTTGGCCACCTGGAAGATATGGAAATGTTCCAATCCCCCACTGAATAGTGAGACTGCCTTGGAGCATATGGGCTGATTATTGAATGGGCTAATTGGCTTTTGTTGGCCACCAACCTCAGAAGAAATGTACTTGCACTGATTTGCATGGTACAAAAGTAGCATTGTCTCATCCCATAATGTTTTCCTCTTTCGAGGGTCAGGATTTTTTGTAAAAATAAAATTCTTGATTTTTGGAGATTTGTTCTGCCTTCCAGGTGTGCCTATGTAGTAAGCCCTAAAAGCTGCATGCTTCCTTGGCCCTGTTTCTTTCATATATATATGTATATATTTAATTACATTTTAGGTTTTGGGGTACATGTGAAGGACATGCAAGATTGTTGCTTGGGTACACACATGGCAGTGTGATTTGCTGCCTTCCTCCCCATCACTTATATCTGGCATTTCTCCCCATGCTCTCTCTCCCCAACTCCCCACCCACCACTGTCCCTCTCCTATTTCCCCCCGACAGACCCCAGTGTGTGATGCTCCCCTCCCTGTGTCCATGGGTTCTCATTGTTCGGCACCCACCTGTGAGTGAGAACATGTGGTGTTTGTTTGTCTGTTCTTGTATCAGTTTGCTGAGAATGATGGTTTCCAGATTTATCCATGTCCCTACAAAGTACACGAACTCATCGTTTTTTTTGGCTGCATAGTATTCCATGGTGTATATGTGCCACATTTTCCCTGTCCAGTCTATCATCGATGGACATTTGGGTTGGATCCAGGTCTCATGTGTCCTTAGGTAGAAAGATTTATAATCCTTTGGATATATACCCAGTAATGGGATTGCTGGGTCAAATGGAATTTCTATTTCTAGGTCCTTGCAGTATCGCCACATTGTCTTCCACAATGGTTGAACTAATTTACACTCCCACCAACAGTGTAAAAGTGTTCCTATTTCTCCACATCCTCTCCAGCATCTGTTGTCTCCAGATTTTGTAATGATTGCCATTCTAACTGGCGTGAGATGGTATCTCAATGTAGTTTTGATTTGCATTTTTCTAATGACCAGTGATGATAAGCATTTTTTTATATGTTTGTTGGCGTCATGTATATCTTCTTTTGTAAAGTGTCTGTTCATATCCTTTACCCACTTTTGAATGGGCTTGTTTGTTTTTTTCTTGTAAATCTGTTTTAGTTCTTTGTAGATTCTGGATATCAGCCCTTTGTCAGATGGGTAGATTGCAAACTTTTTTTTCCATTCTGTTGGCTGCTGATTCACTCTAATGACTGTTTCTTTTGCTGTGCAGAAGCTGTGGAGTTTGATTAGGTCCATTTGTCTATTTTGGCTTTTGTTGCCTGTGCTTTTGGTGTTTTGGTCATGAAGTCCTTGCCTACGCCTATGTCCTGAATGGTTTTGCCTAGATTTTCTTCTAGGGTTTTTATGGTGTTAGGTCTTATGTTTAAGTCTTTAATCCATCTGGAGTTAATTTTAGTGTTAAGGTGTTAGAAAGGGGTCCAGCTTCTGCTTTCTGCACATGGCTAGCCAGTTTTCCCAACACCATTTATTAAACAGGGAATCCTTTTTCCATTGCTTGTTTTTGTCAGGTTTGTCAAAGATCGGATGGTTGTAGATGTGTTGTGTTGCCTCCGAGGCCTCTGTTCTGTTCCATTGGTCTATATCTCTGTTTTGGTACCAGTACCATGCTGTTTTGATTACTGTAGCCTTGTAGTATAGTTTGAAGTCCAGTAGTGTGATGCCTCCCGCTTTGTTTTTTTTTTTTTTTTTTGCTTAGAATTGACTTGGCTACGCGTGCTCTCTTTTGGTTCCATATGAAGTTTAAGGTGTTTTTTTCCAGTTCTGTGAAGAAGGTCATTGGTAGCTTGATGGGGATAGCATTGAATCTGTAACTTACTTTGGGCAGTATGGCCATTTTCACGATGTCGATTCTTCCTAACCATGAACATGGGATTTTACTCCGTTTGTGTTCTCTCGTATTTCCTTGAGCAGTGGTTTGTAGTTATCCTTAAAGAGGTCCTTTACGTTCCTTGTTAGTTGTATTCCTAGGTATTTTATTCTCTTTGTAGCAATTGTGAATGGCAGTTCGTTCTTGGTTTGGCACTCTTTAAGTCTGTTATTGGTGTATAGGAATGCTTGTTTTTTTTGCACATTGATTTTGTATCCTGAGACTTTGCTGAAGTTGCTTATCAGTTTCTGGAGATTTAGGGCTGAGACGATGGGGTCTTCTAAATATACAATCATGTCATCTTCAAATAGAGATAATTTGACTTCCTCCTTTCCTTGGTCACTGGCAAATTAATAAAGGAGTCTTAATTTGGAACTCAGAGTCTGGCGCGTTCCTTCTAACTTGCTGAGTTACAACACATTTTTCAAATAATTATAAGATGGTTCTCATCTATAAAATCCTGATGTGACAATTAAAGATTTTCTTCTTCCTAGGCTTTCTCAAAAAATTTATCACCAAAAATTAAAATTTCAGTTAATATGTGACGTTACATATAAAATGTGGCAAAATAAGAAGTATTCTTATGAAAAAAGAAAAATTGTAATAAATAAAAATGAAATAATAAATAAAATGAAAATAATTGTTCAATTCAAAGATTATTAAAAAGTTACTTATGAAACAAGGTGAAGGGAACCAGTAAGTAAGAGATTTAAAGAAAGTCATAAAGAGGTATTTTTGGTAAGAAAGATTACAAGGAAAATAATTTTGTATAAAAAAGTCTCTTGTATGATTGATTTTTATCCTAAAATGAAATGGCTGGTTATTTAAGAAAGAGGATGTTTAGAACAAAACAGAAACTCCAAGCATGTTATAATTCGTTTGGGTAATGATGAGCTTCATTTAAAAAATAATTTTTAAAAATTTTTGTATGTGATTTAGTTGGCTAGAATGGAAAAAAAAATTATTCATAATAGCCTTTCTAAAAGATTGGGCTTTGATTTTTAAAATACACTAAAAGAAAATGAAAAATTGATTAGAACAATAAGATGTTATTAAGCATTGATTTAATGAAATTGTAAGATGTTTTTAATGTTTAATTCTGTAATCTGTTTCTAAAAAGTTTCTCAGATTAATATCTCAGAAGTTCACTTTCTGCTGTTACCTCACTTCTTCCAGCTTACTCAGCTTATTCTCCCTTTGAAAAAGCCTTCAATAATAACTCTCTTCTTTAACTTTTGTTGGCTCTAGTAGCATTGGTTTTTTATTCCTCCAAATCTAAATCTGTTGTTATGGCCTGATGATGAAATGTTTTATCTTGAAAGGTTTGTTTTTTTTTTTTTTAAGGCAATGTTTTCATCCAGTATAGCTTAATTCTATATTCTTGCTTTTCTTAATATGTTTAGGGGCCATGAGCCCTTTGAAGGTTTGCTTAAAAATCAACTCTCAAAAGACCAATTGATTAAAGAGAAGGCATGCAGATTTGTTTGGAATATATACATAAGAGTTTTCAAAATAAAGGCCCAATATATAGGAGAAATTGTCTATTTTTAATTGCTTAGATTTAACAAAGTATGGACAGTCATGTAAAAAATATGTTTGAAAAAAGTGTATAATGTAGTTCTGGTGAACTTTGAGGGACTAGCTAACAAGGCCTGTCTGTCTAGATTCTTCTTAACCTTTCTGAGTAAGCATTTTCTTCCTTCTAGCTATGGGGCACCTATAACCTACAGTACAACAAGAAAGGTCAGATAATTTCTTTATTGTCAGTTCTTAGAAATGTGGAGAAAAAATCAGATTAATACTTTTAAATTTTTATGGCTGTTTCTAAACAAAAAGTTATAGATTCTAGGGTACCTGGAAAAGGAAGATTTTGGTTTCTATGGCCAGACTTGGGAGAATGGAACTGAGGAACACAAGGGCAGGAGAAGGCCAAATGAAAAGCTTTATTTCTGAGGGTGGTTCTGAGGCTTTCATTTGGGATATTGTCTTTTTCAGCCCCAATATATGTGCAAAGTCTTCAATATAATTATGCAACTTCCCATACTGCAGCTAAGAGTCACATGTTCTCCTGCTCAAGACCTCTATGATATGGCGTTCACATTACACTGGGCATATTCTTTCTGTATCTGACTAGTTCAAGTTTTTTTTTTTTTTAATCAGGTTTGACTGTCAGGTTATCCAAATAGGCTTCCCATAAGGAAAAACAGTCACTGAAGAAGGTTCCTTTTTTTGGTCATTGGTGACTAGAATAATCCACAAACATTTTAAGATAATTCATCTTGTTTTAGTTGGTTTTTAAATATTCTTACAAAATTAAACTTTAAAAGGTAAGGTTCGTACATCCATGTAATTTCCTATGTTGTTGTTAAGGTCTTTTTATTTCACTCTGGTAAAATGAAGAACTTTTATAATGGCCTGTGTTTCTTTTGTAATCAAAAATTTTGAGCTTTCTAACATCTTTTGATGGACAGCCTCAAAAATCAAATACTGAATAAAGTCTCTGACTTAGACTTATAGCTGGGGACTTATCAGAACTATAAAAATTAGTCTCTGCAAGGTTGCAAAATCTTACAGCTTCCAGTTAAGTCATGAACTTCAGTATCATCCTCTCCAGATTGATTATTGCACATCAGCTGAGAGACTCCTCCAGCCACGTCCAAAAGGGTCTTTATCAAATAGTCTAAGTAAAAGATAGCACTGGCTCCTGATGAATTTTAAATGTTAATGTTGATATCTGGCATGAAATTCTAGTTAATGAAAGCCCCACCTTCACACCTGGGAGAAGAAAATGACAGTCAAAACAAATTGCTAAGACTATACTTTTAGGGATCATTTCTATAGTTTGTTACTAGAGAAGTTTCTCTGAATGTGTAAAGAACCAGAAACCACTAAAAGATGCAACATTCTCTTCTGAACGGGAAGCCAGCTTTTGGCGTTGCTTTGCCACAACTGCCATTTGCTGTTGATGATAATTCCTCACTTCCTCTGGGAGTATAAGAGGGAGAGAATGCAGTTAGAGTGTTTTTTAAATTAAAAAAAGAAAGAAAAAACCCTAAGCTGGGCACGGTAAATCACACCAGTAATCCCAAGATTTTGGGAGGTTAAGGCAAGCAGATCACTAGAGCTCAGGAGTTCAAGATCAGCCTGTGGGCAACATGGCAAAATCACATCTCTACAGATAATCCAAATTAGCTGGGTGTGTTGGCATGTACCTGTAGTCCCAGTTACTTGGGGGGTGGGTGGGCCATGCAGTAGGATTGCTTTATCCCAGAAGGTCAACGCTGCAGTGAGTGGATATGGCACCACTGCACTCCAGCCTGGGTGACAAAGTGGGATCCTGTTTCAAAAAAAAAAAATGCTTTCATGTGATACCAGGCTAGGCCTGTATAAAAAGACGTAAATACTAAATTATTTCTTAATTTATCTTCTATCTTAAAATAATTTATGCCTTAATACTAGATAATTTAAGTGTTACTACCTGTGAGTTCTTTTTCTGTCATTGTCAGAGCTAGGCAGGGCTTATGTCCTTTGTGTTTAAACACTTTTAATTCTGGGCTGGGCACAGTAGCTCACATTTGCACCACTTTGGGAGACCAAGGCAGGGTGGACTACTTGAGGCCAGGAGTTTGAGACGAGTGTGACCAATATGGTAAAACCCTGTCTCTACTAAAAATACAAAAATTAGTTGTGCATAGTGGCACATCTATGTAGCCCCAGCTACTTGGAAGGCAGAGGTAGGAGGATCACTTGAACTTGGGAGGAGGAAGTTGCAGGCAGCTGAAATTATGCCACTGCATTCCAGCTTGGGCAAAAGAGACATGGTTCCAAAAATTGCTAATTCTATATATTGCTTATAAAATTGGGTAAAACAACTAAAATTACCTTTCTCTATTGGTATCTCCAAAATTTAAAGCTATTTTAAATACCACTGGTCCCAATCTATTTTTATTGCTAATATCCCACTGATAAAGCTATATAAACACCTTTTCTCACAGGTGTAGGCACTCTTGTAGAAAAGTTGAGCATGTGGGACTGTAAGGACAAGTTTTGAGGGATAAAATTAGTTTAGCCCCTTCGAATAAAGGACAGGCACACATTCCCAGACAGCTGACAAAATAAGAAACTTTACCTCCTGGGTTATTTCCATCCATCCCAACTGTAAAGAATTTTCTACTCTCCATAAAATTTAAAAAAAATTACTGAGAAGATATTAAGATACCTTAGTGACAAAGCCACCTGGGTAGAGTGCTCCAAGTTATGAAATATATACAGATAAATATAGAAAGCTGTTTTAAATCAGACAGTACAGATTACGAAAAAGACCACACAAAAAAACTTCATGAATAACAACAGTCTCTAAATTGATTAGCTTAAATGGTTTCACATAGCTACTTACTAGAGTCTGTAACTAAAACCAAAATTATGCTGGCTCAATAATAAAAGTTGTTTAAGAAAATCTTAAGCTAAATTAAACTTAAAAAGAGTTCAATTGAGCAATAAATGTTTGCAAATTGGTCTGCCTCCTGAGCCAAAGTAGACTCAGAGACTCAGTGCAGCTATGTGGTGGAAGAAGGTTTATGGACAGGAAAAGGAAAGTGATATACAGAAAACTGAAGTGAGATACAGAAACAGTTGGATTGGTTACAGTTCAACATTTTTCTTATTTGAACATGATTTCTACATTTGATTGGCCAAATCTCAATGATTGGCACAAATGTAGGCTACAGTCTGTTTACACATTTACTTGTTATAGTTCAAGTACAGGGAAACATTTGTAAGGAGGGAACTTTAGGCTAATCTTTAACGATTTTCCCCTTTTGGTCATCTTCTCAATTTTGAGAGATTGGCCAAACTTTAGTCATTGATGTCCCTATTACTACGTACTTATTTGGTCTTGAAACCCCCTGGGACGTAGCAGAACAGTTGGTTTTGTAAGTTGGGAATGACTTCAGATTATTTTATATTTGTGAGGGTTAGAGTAAAGGATACCTTCTTTTGCTGAAACATCCTTTTTATAGGAGAAAAAACCAAAACCTGGTCTGTTCAAGGATCTGTGTGTTTCTTTAAAGACTGTGTCACATTTAGCATGAATGACTCCATTTTGGTTTGGTGTGGTCTCTTGGGGCCTAGTGTATGAGATCAGTGCAAAACAATGGCCTCTCATAATTTTGTTTAAAAATTCCCCCTTTTGGTCAGGTTCTCACTTAGGTGATTGAGACTGTAGCCAAAATTTAGAGTCTTAGTGCCACTCTCAGTTACCATCACTTTGGGTTTCTAGTCTGAGCATGTCATTTACAGGTTACAGTGTCCTCATGGTCACACAGGTTTTTTTTTTTTTTTTCAGCTCTGTGATTCCAGTTAGAGACCATTTGACATTCCAGAGATATCTGCATGGAAACATTTAAAATTTTAAAGAGAATGCACGCATGAAGGGACCTAAGATAACTTCTAACAGCCTAGGGCTCATTGGGTAAAACAGACGAGGCACCACAGTCCCCGTTTTGGGAAAAACCTGCTTTCCTCATGAAACCCCATGAATTGAAAGCAGACAGATTCCTCACTTGGTCATCTATGTTGTAACATGTGTCAGTACTCAATTTCCTCTGAAAGCTGAGTAATATTCCTGGGAGTTGTTAGAAGCTCTACTTTAGTTCCCACTTCTGATGCCATCTGTTAAAAACTTTAGCCAAGTCAAATTTACAAAAATTTAATTGAGCAATGAATGATTCATGAATCAAGCAGCCTCTTGAGCCAGAGTAGGCTCAGAAAATCCAGCACAGCCACATGGTGGAAGATTTATGGACATAAAAAGGAAAGTGACATACTAAATACATAAGTGAGCTACAGAAACAGCTGGATTGGTTGCAGCTAGGCATTTGCCTTATTTAAACATGGTTTGAACAGTAGGCTATATTTGACCAAAACTTGCTGGTTGGCACAGGTGTAGGCTGTGGTCTGTTTACACCTCTGCTTGTTATAGTTCACAATGTACAGAGAGACTTTCAGGCTGAACTTAACATATGTAAGGAGGCAGCTTTAGGATAAAATCTGATTTAACAAAGTAAAGTCAATTTTTTGCCTCATCTTTGTATATCCAAAGTAGAGGATTAAGAAATGTAT